>JAODAL010013755.1:0-90043 GCA_025379985.1 Phyllomedusa bahiana | reverse complement strand
TTTGGGGGGGATATAACCTTTTATTTCGATTATTATATACTCGAGTAGACGCAGAGTTTTTCAGCACAAAAACGTGCTTGAAAAAGCCATCCTCGGCTTATACTCGAGTCAGTGCCTGGGCACTGCAATGGTCCGGGCGCCAGCGGAGATCCATCAGCTGTAGCACTCCGGGGAGCGATACAACTGACCTAGGGTTACCTTCACGTCCGGGCACGGGGTGGCCCGGGCGGGGATCGTTCAGCTATAATTACTTTGCCAAAGGGCGGAACCGACTAGGGGAAAAGGCCCTTCAACCCTAATATTAAATAATAGCCCTGACAGATAAAAAAAGGTTCATTGAGGGCCCTAGGGAAATATCCCCAAAAATTTAAAAAATTTCCTTTTACCCTTTCATAGGGGTTTTTTTGTCAAGGAGCCACAAAAACACTAAAATTTTTGGGAAAGGGTAATTTTTTTTCTCTTAGGGGGCCCTAAACCTTTATTGACTGGGAAAGGGTTTTTAAAATATGGAAACAATACAAAAATGGGATATTTTTAAAAACATCCTAGGCTCCATGTGAAGGAAATACCTTATGGTAATAAAAAAATTAGAAAGGGGGAAAAAACCCAATGTGGATCAAAGGGATGTAAAAAGAGGCAATAAAAAAAAAAAAAAGAAAGTTTTCGTACAAAAAAAGGGGGGCATAAAGAGGGCACAAGAAGTTTTAAAGGGAAAAAAAAAAAAAGTTTAAAAATAAAATAAAGGAAGCAAAGCGGGAGAGGAAAAGACATATTGCATAGAAAGTAAAAACTAACCCCAAAATTTTTTTTAAACTAATAAATAAAAAAAGATTAAAACAAAAAATGTTGCCCCTTTGAAAAAATACTGAGGGGAGGACAGTAGAGGGCGATGAGAAAAAAAAAAAACCCTTTAAGACTTTTTTCTCCACTGTATTTCCGAGGAGGATGACCTTCCTGTTGAACAGAGAGTTTGGGGTAAACTCAATTTAAAAATTTTCTTGTCAAACCAGGAAAAAGTGAAATCCGCCTTAGAAGTTAAAAAGACAAACCCCCGGGCCAGATGGGCATACACCCAGTGTCAAGAGATTTAATGTTTGTCATAATAGGCCCTATTTTAAAATTCGGCGTTAAAAAGGGGGTATGCCCAAAAAAGGGATTGGGCATACAAATGTGGTCCCAATATTCAAAAAAGGGGAAAAAAAGTGATCCAGGAAAATATGGGCCAGTAAGTTAACCTCGTTGTAGGTAAAATTTTGAAGGTTTTCTCAGAGAGGCTATCCGGAGAAACTCATGAAATAAATGTAAACCCCGTTCAGCATGGGTTCATAAAGGATCATTCCTGTCAGACTAATCTAATCGCTTTTATGGGAAGTCGGCTAGATGGATCGGGGTGAGGCACTGGATGTAATTTTTTCTAGTTTTTTCAAAAGCATTTGATACGGGGGGCCCTAAAGGTTGGTAAAAAAAAAGAGAATCTTGGGGCGGGGGGGGAAAATGTGTGCAAGTGGGGGAAGTAACTGGTATGAAGAAAAAAAAGGGTGGTAAATTTAAAAAGGGACATACCAAAAGGATCCTGTTACTGTGGGGTCCCCAAAGGGTCTATTGGGCCCAAATTTTTCAAAATTTTCATAATGACTTACAGGGAATACACGTTAGAATTCGTCTTTTTCAGACGATACTAAACCTGTAAAGAAAAAAACCAATAGAGGATAATTGTTAAAAGGGTCTGGATAAGTTGGAGGCCCTGGGCAGGGAAATGGCAGATGAGGTTTAACACTGATAAATGCAGGTTTTTTTCACATGGGGAAGAGAAACATTACATGTTACATGTTAAAGGGAAAACTGGGTAAAAGTGACATGGGGAGGACTTGGGAATTTTGGGGACATAAAAAATTAATTTTAGAAACCGTTCAGGGAGCAGCGCCAAACAAATGGACATGGGGTGCATTAAAAGGGGGTTTGATCACATGATAGAACTTATTTTCCCATTATACAAGCATGGTCAGACATACTGGAATATTGTGCAGTTTTGGGCACCATGCAAGGGAAAAACATTGTAGAGTTGAAAAGGTTAAATAGGGGAACAAAAATAATAAAAGGACGGGTGGACTACTAACGAAAGTTGGGAAAATTTAGGGTTTTTTGTTTAGAGAAAAGAAGGGGGTTCGGGGGGGAAAAATAAATAGTTAAAAAACAAAGTCAAAAAGAGATCCTCCCAAAATTATTTTTAAAACCAGGGTGTATCTGAAAAAAGGGGCATCCTTACGCTTGAGGAAGCAAGTTTCTACAAAACATAGAAAGGATTTTTACTGTAAAAGCGTGAATATGGGAAATTTTCTGCCAGAGGGATGGTCATGGTGAAATTCAATAACCCAGTTCAAAAAGGGGTTTGGATGCATTTCTGGGGTAATAATATAACAAGTTACAGTGTTTTGGATTCAGGAAGGGGTAATTGATCCGGGAATTTTTCCGATTGCCAGATTGGAGTCAGAAGGAATTTTTCCCAAAAAATGAGGACAATTGGATTCTACCTCATTGGGGTTTTTTGCCTTCCTCTGGATCAACACCTTAGCACAACAGGCTGAACTAGATGGACGACGTCTTTTTTTAGCCTTACAAACTATGAAACTATACGCGACTCCTCTAGGAGTACATACAGCTGAAGACACTATTGTGGAGCAGAAAGCGAGCGCTCCCTACTCCGCAATAGGACTCTGGAAGGCAGCAGCTTGCGGCCCCCTCCAGAGTTTCTGGCACAGTCAGCGTGCTGTGTCACCCCGCTGCCTGATGACATCATACCGCCTGTGCTGGGAAGAAGACGCATCGGAGCAATGGGGGAGAGAGGTAAGTATTTTTAATTTTTTAACATACCCTGCCTATACCTGCCTGTGGACGGACATATACCTACCTATACATACCTATAACTGCCTATGGGGGGGCCTATACATGTCTATGGGGGTCATATACCTGCCTATGGGGACACAGTGCTTCGTGACAAAAGTAGGTGGCTCGGCTTATACTCGAGTATACACTGTGTTTTCAGAGTGTTTGCATTATTATTAGGGTATGTTCACACGATGTATTGTGGCACGTACAGTACGCGCCGCAATACATCGTTTCTTTCGGGAGCTCGCACTGATCAAGGTGTACTCCCGAGGCGTGGGGAGAGGGCTGGCAGCCCGCCGGCCCCATAGACATGCATTACTCGTGGCGCAGTCACTTATCTCCCTGCACGTACAATACGATCGTATTGTCCACACGGGGGGGGGGATGAGGCGTTATCCATAGTTCTCTATGAGAGCTATGAATTACCGTAATTATGGGGCGCATTTCCCCGCGTATTAAGCGCAGAATGCCGCGGAATACGTGGTGAAATGTGCCCCAAAATAAGCCGTGTGAACATACCCTTACTACTAACAATGTGATAACATTACACAAAAGTTTGGAAAGCTCAGGGGTGTCAATCTCATGATCACGGAGGGGCACATCAGCATTATAGTTGCTCTCATAGGGCCGCTTGTTACTGTCAGACTGTATAAAGGTCTCTACGCCTTAACATATTGTTAAATAAACTGAGGCACCAATGGCAGAAGGCTCTCTCTGCTGTATGTACCGGATAGCTGTATGTCAGATTCAGCCCGTTAACCTTAAAGGGGTTGTCTCACTACATTGATTCAACTCACCTCAGTCCTGTTTTCTTGGTTTCACTTTGAATTCAGGGACATTTACTGGCTTCTACTAATCTGCAGTACAAGCCAGGTCTGTAGCTATAGCAACCAGTGCTGTCAGCCAATCAGGAGAGATTGAACAGGTCTGTAGCTATAGCGACCTGGGGAGCTGATGCAGCCCATACAAGAGGGGATATCTAGGAATAGGTAGGACAATGTTAATGGACATATATTGCAAAGCGACTTGTTTTCGCAAGATCTTTAGCATAAAAAGCAGCAATCCTTGTAATGATAAGTTTGATACACGTGGGATAGCTCTTTAGATCAAATGACTCAGCCCAGGAGGTTACACATTAGACACATGCTGATCTCAGCAGGACCAACCAATTGGTTTATGTGCACATGGCTCTTCGGAAAGAAGGATTGGGCATACTGAATTTCAATGCCAAATCCTACTGGTTTTCTCTTGAGAGGAGTCACCACTAGAAGTGCTCAGCTCTATTCTTCCGATCGGGAACATGAAATGTGTAGGTCTTAAACAGACCCCTAAAGAGGTAACATATAGCGTAGGTTCCCACCTGAATTGAGGTCACCTCACTGCAGTAGGTGGGCATTTACAATTTTGAACAAAAATGTGCACTAACAACCTCAACATTGTCAAAGATTCTAAAGTAGCAGAAATGCTTTTTTTAAAAAAAATTCCTTTATCTCCTTTGACTGTTTTTAGGTGCTTATAGAGCGCTGCGGATTTTGTGTTGTGTTTGCATTGCTTTAAAGGGGTTTTGCCGCAATCTCATTTCATACCTCCTGCATCCAGCTCCTCAGCTCTGTGTGCTCAGAAGGGAGCGTGTGTGATTTGTTTGAATTACATATCATGTGACCCAGCAGGATGACATCACCAGGCCTTTACTCTATGTAGTCAAACAAAGGTCTGTCTAGGTATAGAATTGTGAGCAGCTGAGAGGTAAAGTTTTTGCCTCCAGGCACAAGGGTCCTAGGTTCAAATCCCTGCAGGAACGAAACCTGTGATTTTTTTTTTTTTCAATTTATCAATGCACAGACCTGATTCAGGTTTATTTTTTATTTATTTGCACGGTTTGACTACTTACTAAAGAGCACAGAGGACGGGAGTAGAATGACAGCACCTGGGGTTTGAACACTCAGTAGCTGCCTGAGAGGAGAGGTGATGTCTGAGCATGTGCGACCAGGACTGAGGAGCTCACAGCCCTGGTCGTATCCCCTGGAGATGAGCTGTAAACAATGGATCACTAAAGGAGCAGCTAAAACAAAAACGATGCGGAATTTTTAATAATAATGAATGGTGAAAATGTTTGTTATTTCATTTGCAAGCTTCCCACGTCAATTTTACTTCGTGGCAAAACCCTTTTAAGAAAGAACAGACAACATTGTAAACAATACTTCACCGCAAGCTTTGTGTTGGGGGGGGGGGCAGTAGATCATACTTTACCCCATCAAACTAAATCATTGAAAGCATGGGACATAAGGGCAGGTAAAATGCAGCATTGAAAGTAATGTATTCCAAAAATATCAAAATGTATTGGGGTCATTGCCAGCAGCACAGACCCTGCCGCTGCCATACACAGGAACGATCCATGTGACACGCAGCAAAAAAAATAGAAACCGATCTGAATAGAAAAAGTGTTTTTCTACTATTTCTGTTTTAACCAATTGTACTTTTACATGAAACACAAATGATTTAATAAGTAACTGGACACCTACCTGCCTTCTTTCCCATAGCAATATTTAGAATTTGCATCAATTAGTACAGTTTCCTCAATCCCCATAAGCTGCACACACAGGTCCAGGGCCTAGACGAAGAGACACACATCTAATAATTGCCAAAAAGGATGAAAGAAAAACCCACAACACAAAACACTTCTCAGCTGGAGCATTCGTGAGACCTGCAGAGCACCCGACCGCTCGCCTGACGTTTCAGTTTTTAGAATATACTTCTATTCTTCACAAACTAATAATGGAGCCTCTGTTATTAGATGTCAGCTCCTCTGTTACTCCTCCTGGAAATGTATAACTAAACTGAAAGTTTGACATTACCATTCCTCTTGACACTAAGGGTATGTTCACAGGGCGTTTTTGGATCCGAAAATCGCATCCAAAAACGCCGAGTCAATCGGATCCAACACGTATTCAACATGCAGCTTCGTGTTTGGCTGCGTTTTGGCTGCAGAAGGATCGCACCCTATAGCTTTCACTAGGGCTCCTGCTGCGTCTTTCGGATCCAGAATTGATATATCAATTCTTTAAACGGTTCCGAAAGACGCAAGTAAACACCGATGCGTGTTTTACAGTGAAAGCAATGTAAAATCCCACTGCTAACTGCTAGGTGCATGTTTGGGTCCATATAGGATCCGAAAGACTGAAGCAAACATGCATCTAAAAACGTATGTACACACGGCCTGAACACACCATGAGACGTGCCCCTACAACCAGCCACACTGGCCCAGCAGTATGTAGTGTTAGGGTATGGTCACACAATGTATTTGCAGGGAGTAATTGCGCCGAACTACACCTCGCAAATACGATAAAATCAATTTAAAGGGAACCTGTCACACAGGCTATGCCCCCCCTTGCTGAGGACAGCACAAAGTAGTGTCAGACATGCTGTTTCCAGCGCTGTGTCCCTTATTCTGATCAACACCTATCAAAAAGAGTTTTACCCATCAATGTTAAAATGTTAATCAACTTTATTGAGAGATACGAAACATACAAAAAATACATAAAACACAAGTAAAAGGGTGACAATGGAACTACACATACAACGTGACCTACTACATACCAACACACTAAAATGGTCAAATATAAAAGGCGGAGAACCCCACACTGGTGACTATAAATGTATCGTTATTAATCCATTTGGTAAATAATATACAAATAATATATACCCGATCTTAAATAGGAGACGTCACAACAGTATCAATATCCCATATTGGGCAGATGGAAAGATGTAGGACACGCACCCCAACGCGTGTTTCGTCCGGGGGTAAGTTAACATATGCAGGACCTGGTCTTTTAAATGAATGAGCCATGGCTAGCTCCCTCCTCCTTAGTCAAAATTCACCAGTAAGATGAGTTATTAATTGTAAGCTAAAATGTACAGAACCAACAGCCAATGGTAACCTACCCCATGGATTACATAATATCCCAAAACGAAAGGGTATAAGACCGCGCGTCCGCGGGTGGTTGTAATAGTATATGCAAGTACCCGCTGATAAATAGAGTTGGCGTCTTGAAAAAGGAACTGAGCATGCGCGCATCGCCTGCTCATGCGCACATCTGCAGAAAGGGAAACCCTAAGCAAAGATGGAATCACCGGCAATATCTCCAATCGCGCATGCGCAAACAGCCGACGAACAGGCTATCAAGGGGTATAACATTGATTGCTAGTAAAGAAAATAGATATATAAAGAATAACCAATATATATACCATCCTATAGGTTTGTGTTGAAATGATATAAACATGCACATAAAATAGTAAAAAAATTAATGTACTTTATAATTACATGGTGAACGAGTGTTATTGAGTAAATAATATATACTTGACATCTAGTAAATGTGAGTGAATTGTGTTGTGCCAAAGTGAATAAAGTGCTAAAAGTGCATAAAAAAAAAGAAAAAATGTGCATGCAGTGCATATATAAAATATATTTTTATAATTGTGTAATTGTATAAACATATTGGATATTCATATATATTATATATATATATATATATATATATATATATATATATATTATTCACATTTTATATATTCACTCATATGTATATTCATGTAATTTATGCACATTTATATTAATAATTTTTGCATATATGTATCCAATATGTTTATACAATTACACAAGAATAAAAATATATTTTATATATGCACTGCATGTCACTTTCTTTTGCACATTTTTTTCTTTTTCTTTCTTTATGTACTTTATTCACTTTGGCACATCACAATTCACTCACAATCACTAGATGTCAAGTATATATTTATTATTTACTCAATAACACTCGTTCACCATGTAATTATAATTATAAAGTACATTAATTTTTTTACTATTTTATGTGCATGTTTATATCATTTCAACACAAATATATAAGATGATATATATATATATATATTTTATAATATATATATATATAATATATATATATATATATATATATATATATATATATATATTATATATATATGTTATTCTTTATATATCTATTTTCTTTTACTAGCAAATCAATGTTATACCCCTTGATAGCCCGTTCATCGGCTGTTTCCTCTTGCGCATGCGCTATTGGAGATATTGCCGGTGATTCCATCTTTGCTTAGGGTTTTCCCTTTCTGCAGATGTGCGCATGCGCGGGTGATGCGCACATGCGCAGTTCCTATTTCAAGACGCTAACTCTATTTATCAGCGGGTACTTGCAAAGACTATTACAACCACCCGCGGACGCGCGGTTTTATACCCTTTCGTTTTGGGATATTATGTAATCCATGAGGTAGGTTATTATTGGCAGTTGGGACTGTCCATTATAGCTTACAATTAATAACTCCTCTTACTGGTGATTTTTGACTAAGGAGGAGGGAGCTAGCCATGGCTCATTCATTTAAAAGACCAGGTCCTGCATATGTTAACTTACCCCCGGACGAAGCGCGCGTTGGGGTGCGTGTCCTACATCTTTCCATCTGCCCAATATGGGATATTGATACTGTTGTGACGTCTCCTATTTAAGATCGGGTATATATTATTTGTATATTATTTACCAAATGGTTTAATAATGATACATTTATAGTTACCACTGTGGGGTTATCCGCCTTTCATAGTTGACTTTAATTCAGTGTGATGGTATGTAGTAGGTCACGTTGTATGTGTAGTTCCATTGTCACCCTTTTACTTGTGTTTTGTGTATTTTTGTATGGTTTGTATCTCTCAATAAAAGTTGATTAACATTTTAATGGTGATGGTGGGTAAAACTCTTTTGATAGGTGTTCATGCTAATATTCCTAGTTTTACTCAGGATATATTTGGTATATAGCCCTGGTTATTTGATAGGTGTTTGATTTGTGTCCCTTATTCTGTAAGATGCTGCAGTTTCAGAGCACTTGAAGGGAACCTGTCACATAGATAATGCCCCCTTGCTGAGGGCAGCACAAGCTAGTGTCAGACCTGCTGTTTCCAGCGCTGTGTCCCTTATTCTGTAAGATGCTGCAGTTTTAGAGCATTTACCCCTCAAATCTTATTCATGAGCAGGTGTTAGCTCCACCCACCAAAGGCTAGCTCCGCCCACTGACAGTTATTCACATGTTTCTACCTATTCAAAGTAATAGGGTTGTCAGTTGAGGTGGGCGGGGCTAGCCTCCGATTGGCCGGGTTTGGAAAAAACTGACTCTTTGAATGACTCTTCGAATGACTCTTCTGGCTGAAAACTGCAGATTTGAGCATTAAATACACGAAATCTACAGCATCTTACAGAATAAGGGACACAGCGCTGGAAACAGCAGGTCTGACACTAGCTTGTTCTGTCCTCAGCCAGGGGGGCAAAAACTATGTGACAGGTTCTCTTTAATGCTCAAATCTTATTCATGAGCAGGTGTTAGCTCCGCCCGCCAAAGGCTAGCCCCGCCCACCTGGCAGTTATTCACATGTTTCTACCTATTCAAAGTAATGGTAAACCTATAAATACAAGGGCCAATCAACTAGAATGGATACTATAAGTACAAAGAATACCTAAATAAATTGTATCCAATGTAATGATGTAGAAATATAAAAACAATACTTTATTAAATCTTATTATAAACCCTTAAAAGGTATATGAATAACAGACAAAATCACACCCAAATACAAAATACCCAACTAATCCTACTGAAACATAGCACTATACACCATATAGGTGATTATAGTATCAAAACATCACATAAATAGGTACAAAAACATCAATTCTATACATCACCAAGGATCAGAGGATTAGAATGAATTAGAATGGGGTGTTTGGATCATTCTAATCCACTGATCCTTGATGATGTATAGAATTGATGTTTTTGTTCTTATTTATGTTATGTTTTGACACTGTTGTCACCTACATGGTGTATACTGCTATGTTTCAGTAGGATTAGTTGGGTATTTTTTATTTGGGTGTAATTTTATCTGTTATTGATATACTTTTTAAGGGTTTATATTAAGATTTAATAAAGTATTGTTTTTATATTTCTACATCATTGTATTGGATATAATTTCTTTTGGTATTCTATTCAATGTAATAGATTAATCGTTGTGAGGTGGGCGGGGCTAGCCTCAGGTGGGAGGAGTATTGAAAAAACTGACTTTTCTGGTTGAAAAGTGCAGATTTGAGCATTAAATACTCGAAAACTGCAGCATCTTACAGAATAAGGGACACAGCGCTGGAAACAGCAGGTCTGACACTAGCTTGTGCTGCCCTCAGCAAGGGAGGCATAATCTATGTGACAGGTTCTCTTTAAGATTTTGATGGCATATCACCGAACACATCACTCACCTGCACTGGGAACTCCAAAAGAACCAAATGGAGAGCTGTGTGCAAGCGCAATCGGCTCTTCATTCTGATCCGGAGCTTTCAGGGGCCCGTTCCAGAGACAGTAGAGGTGGGATATGCCATTAATGTCTATGGTGGGAACACCCCTCTAAGGTAAATGCAAGCAACTTTAGGCAAATGCTGACTTGGCTGGCAGCGATTCCATTCCATACACATGCATGGTTAGTTTTGCTGAGCGTACAATGTGTTGTAAACGTAGGAAGAGGACTAAGTCGCTGCCAAACATCCCTGGCGCCAGCTTATTTCTTGGGAAAACAAACCAGACATGTTGAAATTCAGCACCTTTATATAGGAGATAGTCCTGTGCTGCTGAGATCAGCAGGTTTGGCCAACTTTCTTCCTTTACGTAAGTACCTATCACCACCACACAAAAATTTATAGCACATGCAATTTTTCTCAAATACATGTCAATAACAAAGAGGATTTCCTATATTACAGGGAAACTGGTTTTAGTTTCACTTTTTCAGAAAGAGCTCAAAATCTGGTAAGATTCCTTCTTTGGAAGCTACTAATTGTGCAGGGGGAACTGAGGACATAGCTGCTCGTACAAGATTAATATGACTTAGAGGCTCCCCCATTCACAGTGAACTTTTGTTTTCTTCCTTTTTACAACAGAACCCTAAGGTTATGTTCATACGGCTTATTGCTGCGCATATAGTATGCACTGCAATACCGCGTGCGTTTTGGAACTAGCGCGTAATTCCAAAGCCCGGGGGGCCGGCCACACTGACATGCATTGTCAGCGGGGTGTGAGCGCCGCAAACAATTGACATCTCAATTCCCCCCGTCGCGCGTACAAGACGATTGTATTGTACGCGCGGGGAGACGACACATAAAACATAGCTCTCAGAGCTATAAATTACCGTAATTGCGAGGCGCATTTCGCCGCGTATAAAGCGCCGAAATAAGCCGTGTGAACATACCGTAAAGGTTAGAGGCATATGTTAAACATATGTTTAACATATACAGCCCGGGATTTCTGTTAAATGGAAGCCAGACACAAGACGTGTAGCCTAACAAATCAAAGGGATTCATTACGCTCAACTAAAACCGTCTGTGACCTGTCGCATCTACAACCTAGGCTACCTGGATGACATCACCATCTCCCAAAGTGAAAGTGAGGGAGGCATCGTCTTCCACAACACCACCATCCTCCAGCGAGGTCTTCAGCCGTACGGTGACATCTTGTCCTTTCCTTGGTCTGGTCTCCGGACCCTTGCCTGCAGTCAACACTTTCTTTTTCAGAAGTCCATTACCTGTAGAGTGAAGGTGACATAGATTTCTAAGCTTTATAAGAGGGATTATCAGTATTGTGTTTTTTTGGCTTTAAAGGTGAATACACAGCAGATCTACAAGTGGAAAATCCAGAGTACACAGGAGAAAAGGGGAAACCTTTAAAGTTTTCATCGAAGTTCTGCAGAAAAAACCTGCACAATATCTGCACTAACACCGAATCGTGGTGTGGATCGGAGATGGCATCATGAAAAAAAAAGGGGACTTAGGCAAACTGAAGCAACATTAAAACTCAGCCAGGAAGTAAAAGCTTGGGGGGAAAAAGGGGTTTTCCCAAAATGGCAATCCCCCGAAGCACTCCCAAAAACGTTACGAGTGGCTTAAAAATACCAACCAAATGGGGAAAAGGGCGGCATCACAAACCCCTATCCATCCTATTGAAAATGTAGGGAAAAAAAGGGAAAAAGGGCCCGGTGGAGTAAGGCATACCAACATGGCCATTAACCCCAGTTCTGTCGGGAGGTTTGGCCAAAATTCCACCAATTTGTGGAATTTTTGGGGAAGGGATCCAAAAGTTTGACCTAAGCCCTACGTTTTGGGGAATCTACCAAATCTAAGAAATTTTGGGGAATTTTTGATTTTGCAGAAAGTAATAAAAAGTTTAAAAAAAAAAATTTAAAATAATAAAATAAAATAAATAATTTTGGTTTTTTAATTGCCCTAAAACGGGGAAGGTTTATTTGATTTCTGTCAGAGAAAAAAAACATCCCAGGGGGGCTTTTTATATGGTGGATAAAACTTCTGGTTCAACGTATACATACCGGTGTGTTGTGTATGTTGTTTGGCAAAAATTATATATTTAAAACCTCCGGCACTTTTTTTAGGTACACCGTCCAATGCTCGTTAACATTAATTTCTAATACCAAATCCAGGGGGCAACCAGTGATTTAGGCTGTAGCAGGTCAAGAAATCTCCTGCAGTTCAAACCGAGACAGTAGGGGGAAGAAAGGTGATTTGAGTGCCTTTGAACTGGCAGGGTTTGTTGGGCCAGAAGGGCGGTCTGAAATTCAGAAACTGTGATCTCCCGGGTTTTCAGCACAACCATTTAGGGGTTTTAAAAGAATGGTCCCAAAAAAAAAAAACTTCCCGTGAGCGGCATCCGTGGGCGGAAATGCTTGTTGGCAAGGTCAAAGGAAATGGGCAGCGGTTCGGGTAAAGAAAGGCAAAAAGTTATCAAATACCACCCTACAACCCAAGGGAGGCAGAAGAGCATCTTGAACGCACAGTAGGCGAACTTTGAGGCGATTTGGGTCGGCGGCCACACCGGTGCCCCTCCTTCAGTAAGAACAGGAAACGAGGCCCAATTTTGCCCAAGCTCTCGAAATTTGGACAGTAGAAGATTGGAAAAACGTTGCCTGGTCTGATGAGTCTCGATTTCTGCTGCGACATTCGGGATGGTAGGGTCAGAATTTGGCGTCAACAACATGAAAGCATGGATCCATCCTGCCTTGTATCAACGGTTCAGGCTGTGGTGGTGGTGGTGTCATGGTGTGGGGAATATTTTCTTGGCACTCTTTGGCCCCTTGGTACCAATTGAGCATCGTGCAACACCTTGTGGAATCTATGCCACGAAGAATTGAGGCAGTTCTGAAGGCAAAAGGGGTCCAACCCGTTACTAGCATGGTGTACCTAATAAAGTGGCGGTTGTGTGTGTTGTGTGTGTGTGTGTGTGTATGTGTATGTGTATGTGTATAGTGTATAAATATAGTATATAATATATATATATATATATATATATATATATATATATATATATCTTGGCTCGTCTTTAGGAGCAAGAATTAATATGTTTCCCCAAAAATAAGACAGTGTCTTATATTAAATTTTGCTCCTAAAGACGAGCTAAGACTTATTTTCAGGAGAGGTCTTATTTTTCCATGAATAATAATTCACATTTATTGTTGAACAAAACATCAACCTGTATTATATACTGTAGTGATTTAATCACAAACATCAGCATAAGCAGCCAAACTCTGAATTGCATAAACAAAATGCACTAGGTCTTATTTTCAGGGGATGTCTTATTTTTGGGGAAACAGGGTATGTGTGTGTGTGTGTGTGTATGTATATATATATATATATATATATATATATATATATATATATATATATATATATATATACACACATATATATAAAAAGACAAAAGGAAAAACAAGGGGGCGCACAGATGGTGAAGTATGTTTGGTAGAGCGTATACAGTTGTGTATTTGATCTACTCACCAATTTGAGTTGCGCTCTTAGTGTAGAGGCACAACTCTCATATTAGCATACACACACACGCATATATATGTATATACACACACACACACACATATATGTATATACACACACACACATATATATATATATATTTATGTGTGTGTGTGTGTGTGTCTGTGTATACATAGATAACTAGACAGATACATATAGACATATATACACCTGTATCTATACCCACATTCTGTCTATAGCTCTCTATTTACACACACATATAATTAAGAAGGAACTAAGGTATACCCTTAATGACCAGCAAGGGGCACAGCAGACCGTACTGCGCCTCAGCTGGGATCATTACTGGAGGTTTCAGGAAATTCCCAGTGTTGGGCTCAGGTTTCCAGCTTCGCTTACACAAAATCAATTGTCCGATTCTGTGCGAGCTGTAAATGAATGCCAGACTTCTGGTAGCTTACTACAATACCTAGGAGAGCAGGGCTGGGATCAGCGTCCTCACACCCTGCGTGCTGGAATTTCCGACCTAATCGCCATAACTCATGATGACCGAGAGCTCCCATCCACAACGCACTGGATGCCGCTCACTTGCAGGTGGATCCACAGCATAAAGGTGATGAAGCTATGGACCCAGTATAACCGGGGGCAGCTCAGGTGGGCAGCCGGCACTCCCTCCCCACTACCTGGCACTGTCGGCTATCTCAGTCCCTTATGTGGCCATATCATTGATACCGTGGTTTATTAAATGGCCACATGGTTGGGGGGAGGTAACAGTCAGTGAGCAGCTGTACCCGTCTGCGTCTCCCATATAGGTGTCTGGCATCACAGCACTGAAAAGAAACCCCAGCAGTTTAAGGCCAGGGCTACGCAGTGACTTTGCCCCAATATATTGCATGGCCAAAGATCATAGTGTCTCGGAGCCTGCATGGCGTCATAGCTAATGAAGGTGAAGTGGGCACTCTGCAACACACAGGTTTCTACCAGATATGTGTTGACTGTCTATGACAACCACGAACAGCAGCAAAAAAGAATAAAGATTATTCCAAATACATTGCTGTTCTGATTTTGCTTTGTTTAGGAGTTAAGAGATTTATCTCCTGCTTGTTTACAGAAGGTTTCCTAGGTTACCGACTACCTCTCTCTGCTCTCATTACTCCAGCTGCCCTGTCCGACCATAGTGATGTCACTCACTGCTGAGTAATCCGTAAAACAGGAGCTTCTTTATCTGTATTGCTGGCAAACTTTAACCTTTTGTAAACTGTAGAGCATAAGCCTACAGAGCACTAAACCTCCTGCAATCATATCACTGTAACAGGAGCCAATAAGCCGGACACTGCTACAAAATCATCCGCAGCCTGACCGGAAAAGTGCGAGGAAGGCTGGCTGTGACTCTGTGAAACTGCATGGTGAGACAACCCCTTTAAGGCTTACGGAGTTGGATGTATCCTGAACAACGCTACAGTTAATAGGCGGTGCTGCAGAGTCTTGGCTCATTCCTCATCAGCCGTTTTGAACATATTTATATTTCAATGGAGCAACTAATGGTGTATAAAGCTACCGGCAGATTTGCCGCGGGCGGTCTGGCAGCCCGCGGGCGGTCCGGCAGCCCGCCGGCCCCATTGACATTCATTAATTGACGTTACTTATCTCCCCACGCGTACAATACAATCTATTGTACGAGGGGGGAGATGAGGCGTAATCCATAGCTCTCTATGAGAGCTATGGATTACTGCAATTGCCGAAATTACGCTGTGTGAACATAGCCTTAATCATCCCCATAGACCTCAATAAAAAAAAAAAATCAGTGCTGTAGTTTACACAGAGTATAAAACACTGGTCAGATTCGCATTAGAATCCTACGAGTATTTTGTCCTCTGCTGTGTGGACGCAGCCTTAGTCTCCACACAGCTACATGGTGCCTCTCCCTAATAAGAAGCATTACCCCTTTTGGACTACACCTATAACCTCTAACCTAGCCAACCAGCCGTCTGCAGATGAATATCTGGTTGGCTCTAATCCCATTCACAGCTGGGAAGGAATTTTCCCCTAAAACGAGGACAATTGGCCTTCCTCTGGATCAACACTTAGGGCGACATGTCCAAAAATTGGCATCACTGCGGCAGTTTTTATGCGCATTTAAACCATGTACAGTGCGTCTGAAAATACAATGCTTTAAAAAAAATCTGGCGTCTGGTATACCTTGCAGAGTAAACTTAATGGCTAAAAAGGCGCATTGTGCACTCATGGCAGTGTATGTAACACACCTATTGAGGCGCATTGCGAAAAAGAGGCGCATAACATATCAGTACTAGTGTATGCAATGCACCTCGATAGGTGTATTGTGTTCGTAGGCGCACAGTGTATCATTGCCACTATATGTAATGCACCTTTTCAGGCGCATTACAATGGTCGTGCCCGCCGTGTAATGCGCCTAGTTTTGGTATATTACAGTTCATTTACATCGAGAATAAGGCGGGGAAAGTGTTTTTGGTGCAAAGGAGACCAAAAAAGGCGCTTGCGTATTGGGACATGTCGCCCTTAGGCTAGGTCTACACAACACCGGATTTCAGTTGGTTTTTCAGCGGATTCAATATTGTGAATCCACCAAAACCCCTCCGACCGTACCCAGCGCTGTGTAGCCCTCAAGAGTAAATCCATCCTGTAGTCTTCCCAGCACAGATTTTTCACTGAGGGTTTCTTAAACCTAAAACATATAATATATTCCGCCAGAGCACCATCAGATTCCCGTAGCCCCGATGGGCTGGGCCGCCGGGCACCCGAAATTATACACGGCAAAATGTGCCCCACAATTACAGTAATTCATAGCTCTCTCAGCGAGCTATGGATTTCACGTCGTCCCCCCGCGCGTACAATATGATCGTATTGTACGCACGGCGGGGGGAGGAATACGCACCGCTGACAATGCATGTCTATGGGGCCGGCGCTGCCTCCCTCCCCCCCGTGCTTTGGATTTACGTGCTGATGTGCACGTGCTTCCAAAACACCCGGCGTATTGCGGTGCGTACTATACGTGGTGCAATAAGCCGTGTGAACATACCCTTATAGTCCTAGAAACTACCGTCCCGTCTCACTGTTACTGCTGGAGTTCCTAGGCATCTAGACTGCTGCCATTATTGGCGACCGCAGAATAGGGCACTCCGCAGAGGTGCGAGCTCAGGCTTTGGGGTTACCTGGAAAAGCCTATGGTAGCTCCAATGGCCCACAGTGCCCTCCTTCGTATCCCAGTCCTTACATATACGGGATACCTAATACACCTACAGCTTGCCACTTCCAAATGTAATAAATGGGGATGTGGAGTTGAGCTGGAGCCTTCAGCACTGGGACACGGTATCATACAGAATTCCATGTATCCTGGCAAACGCTGCTTGTGCTGCTAATGAGCTCCCAGCGCAGGGATCCCCAATCTCAGCCTTGTTATTCCACCTGCGCTTAATAGGGAGATTTAAAGCCGCTCGCTTCACCTGTCCCTAAATATGCATCATTTCCCCATATCCTGCCGTCTTACTCCTGCAAACGACGTCTGTCCTCGCCGGCTGGCCGGATTATTCCGACATCTCGTAAATCACCTCCGCCCATCACACTCGCTGCCTGTAATGGCTTCCTCTGGGCCTCCTATATTTCACTTGGGTGACAGCTAATATATTCCCAGCATCATGGCTCAGTGCTGAAACTCCTGGCAGGCCGACTATTAATGGCTTTCTGAATGGAAATAATCATTGACTGCTGCTCCCACCGCTGTCTCTGGATCACCTCACCTGCAGTCCGCGGCTTTCGTGCATTATTCCACTCCGCTTCATTAGGAAAACTCTTCAAGAATAATAGACTGCAGAAAAGGACTTGGTGGAGGGAGAATATTCACAGTGCACGCGCCGACCCCTGGCCCCTCGCCCCGGTCACTACACACAGGAGAATGCTGCTACTACTCCTAGCAGTTACTCCACACTACAGCGTATACCTGCATATACTGCATCCTCATAGGGGCTACGTCTCCACACTACAGCGTATACCTGCATCCTCATAGGGGCGATGTCTCCACACTACAGCGTATACCTGCATCCTCATAGGTGCTACTTCTCCACACTACAGCATATACCTGCATATACTGCATGCTCATAGGGGCTATGTCTCCACACTACAGCATATACTGCATCCTCATAGGGGCTATGTCTCCACACTACAGCGTATACCTGCATCTACTGCATCCTCATAGGGGCTATGTCTCCACACTACAGTAACTGCATCCCATAGGGCTACCATCCCACATACAGCTATACTGCATATGCATCCTCATATGGGCTATCTTCCTCCACTACTACATGGTATATATATACAGCATCCATCATAGGGCTACGTCTCCACACTACAGCGTATACTGCATATACTGCATCCTCATAGGGGCTATGTCTCCACACTACAAGCGTATACTGCATCCTCATAGGGCTATGTCTCCACATACTAGCATATACTGCATCCTATAGGGGCTAGTCTCCACACTACAGCGTACCTGCACTGCACCTCATAGGGCATGGTCTCCACACTACAGCGTATACTGCATTTACTGCATCCTCATAGGGGCTACGTCTCCACACTACAGCGTATACTGCATATACTGCATCCTCATAGGGGCTACGTCTCCACACTACAGCATATACTGCATCCTCATAGGGCTATGTCTCCACAACTACAGCATATACTGCATCCTCATAGGGGCTATGTCTCCACACTACATACTGCATATACTGCATCCTCATAGGGGCTATGTCTCCACACTACAGCGTATACTGCATATACTGCATCCTCATAGGAGCTATGTCTCCACACTACAGCGTATACTGCATCCTCAGAGGGCATATGTCTCCCCACTACAGCATATACTGCATCCTCATAGGGGCTATGTCTCCACACTACAGCATATACTGCATCCTCATAGGGGCTATGTCTCCACACTACAGCGTATACCTGCATCCTCATCGGGGCTATGTCTCCACACTACAGCATATACTGCATCCTCATAGGGGCTATGTCTCACTACAGCGTATACCTGCATATACTGCATCCTCATAGGGCTATTCTCCACACTACAGCGTATACCTGCATCCTCATAGGGCTGTCTCAATACCTATCATCTCAGGGGCTATTCCCACACTACAGCATATGCATCCTAGGGCTATCTCCACATACGCTATCTCATCTCATAGGGGCTATGTCTCCACACTACAGCGTATACTGCATCCTCATTGGGGCTATGTCTCCACACTACAGCATATACAGCATCCTCATAGGGGCTATGTCTCCACACTACAGCATATCTATCCTTGGCCTATAGTATCTGCATCCTCATAGGGGCTATGTCTCCACACTACAGCATATACTGCATCCTCATAGGGGCTATGTCTCCCCAGCATACGATCTATATCACGCACGGTATACTGCATCCTCATAGGGGCTATGTCTCCACACTACAGCGTATACCTGCATATACTGCATCCTCATAGGGGCTATGTCTCCACACTACAGCGTATACCTGCATATACTGCATCCTCATAGGGGCTATGTCTCCACACTACAGCGTATACCTGCATCCTCATAGGGGCTATGTCTCCACACTACAGCATATACCTGCATCCCATCATAGGGGCTATGTCTCCACACTACAGCGTATACTGCATCCTCATAGGGGCTATGTCTCCACACTACAGGATACACTGCATCCTCATAGGGGCTATGTCTCCACACTACAGCGTATACCTGCATCCTCATAGGGGCTATGTCTCCACACTACAGCATATACTGCATCCTCATAGGGGCTACGTCTCCACACTACAGCGTATACCTGCATCCTCATAGGGGCAACGTCTCCACACTACAGCATATACTGCATCCTCATAGGGGCTATGTCTCCACACTACAGCATATACTGCATCCTCATAGGGGCTATGTCTCCACACTACAGCATATACTGCATCCTCATAGGGGCCATGTCTCCACACTACAGCATATACTGCATCCTCATAGGGGCTATGTCTCCACACTACAGCGTATACCTGCATCCTCCTAGGGGCATGTCTCCACACTACACATATACAGCATCATAGGCATGTCTCACACTGCATATACTGCATCCTCATAGGGGCTATGTCTCCACACTACAGCGTATACCTGCATCCTCCTAGGGGCTATGTCTCCACACTACAGCCGAGACTGCATCCTCATAGGGGATATTTCTACACTATACCTCGTATTACTTCATCCTCATAGGGGCTATGTCTCCACACTACAGCATATACTGCATCCTCATAGGGGCTATGTCTCCACACTACAGCATATACTGCATCCTCATAGGGGCTATGTCTCCACACTACAGCATATACTGCATCCTCATAGGGGCCATGTCTCCACACTACAGTGTATACTGCATCCTCATAGGGGCTACATCTCCACACTACAGCGTATACTGCATATACTGCATCCTCATAGGGGCTCAGTCTTCCACACTACAAGCGTTCCTGATATACTGCATCCTCATAGGGGCTATGTCTCCACACTACAGCGTATACCTGCATCCTCATAGGGGCTATGTCTCCACACTACAGCTATACTGAATCTGCATCCTCATAGGGCTATGTCTCCACACTACGTACACTAGGGTATGACCCAGCATATACTGCATCCTCATAGGGGCTTACTCTCCACACTACAGCGTATCCTGCATCCTATAGGGGCTATGTCTCCCACTACAGCATTATACTGCATCCTCATATGGGGCTATGTCTCCACACACACAGCATATACTGCATCCTCATAGGGGCTAATGTCTCCACACTACAGCTATACTGCATCCTCATAGGGCTACATCTCCATCACTACAGCTATACTGCTAGCATCCTCATAGGGGCTATGTCTCCACACTACAGCATATACTGCATCCTCATAGGGGCTACGTCTCCACACTACAGCGTATACCTGCATCCTCATAGGGGCTATGTCTCCACACTACAGCGTATACTGCATCCTCATAGGGGCTACGTCTGCACACTACAGCGTATACCTGCATCCTCATAGGGGCTATGTCTCCACACTACAGCGTATACTGCATCCTCATAGGAGATATGTCTCCACACTACAGCGTATACCTGCATATACTGCATCCTCATAGGAGCTATGTCTCCACACTACAGCATATACTACATCCTCATAGGGGCTACATCTCCACACTACAGCATATACTGCATCCTCATAGGAGCTATGACTCCACACTCCAGCGTAGAATGCATCCTCATAGGGGCTATGTCTCCACACTACAGCATATACTGCATCCTCATAGGGGCTATGTCTCCACACTACAGCGTATACTGCATCCTCATAGGAGCTATGTCTCCACACTACAGCATATACCTACATATACTGCATCCTCATTGGGGCTATGTCTCCACACTACAGCGTATACTGCATCCTCATATGGGGTACGTCTGCACACTACCGCGTATAACTGCATCCTCATAGGGGCTATGTCTCCACACTACAGCGTAACTGCATCCTCATAGGGCTATGTCTCCACACTACGGGCGTATACCTGCATCCCTAGGGCTACGTCTGCACACTACAGCGTATACTGCATCCTCATAGGAGCTATGTCTCCACACTACAGCGTATACCTGCATCCTCATAGGGGCTACGTCTGCACACTACAGCGTATACCTGCATCCTCATAGGGGCTATGTCTCCACACTACAGCGTATACCTGCATATACTGCATCCTCATAGGGGCTATGTCTCCACACTACAGCGTATACCTGCATCCTCATAGGGGCTATGTCTCCACACTACAGCGTATACCTGCATCCTCATAGGGGCTCCGTCTCCACACTACAGCGTATACCTGCATATACTGCATCCTCATAGGGGCTATGTCTCCACACTACAGCGTATACCTGCATCCTCATAGGGGCTACGTCTGCACACTACAGCGTATACCTGCATCCTCAGCGGGGCTACGTCTCCACACTACAGCGTATACCTGCATATACTGCATCCTCATAGGGGCTATGTCTCCACACTACAGCGTATACCTGCATATACTGCATCCTCATAGGGGCTATGTCTCCACACTACAGCGTATACTGCATCCTCATAGGGGCTACGTCTCCACACTACAGCGTATACCGGCATCCTCATAGGGGCTATGTCTCCACACTACAGCGTATACCTGCATTCACTGCATCCTCATAGGGGCTATGTCTCCACACTACAGCGTATACCTGCATCCTCATAGGGGCTATGTCTCCACACTACAGCGTATACCTGCATCCTCATAGGGGCTGTGTCTCCACACTACAGCGTATACCTGCATATACTGCATCCTCATAGGGGCTATGTTTCCACACTACAGCGTATACCTGCATCCTCATAGGGGCTACGTCTGCACACTACAGCGTATACCTGCATCCTCAAAGGGGCTACGTCTCCACACTACAGCATATACCTGCATATACTGCATCCTCATAGGAGCTATGTCTCCACACTACAGCATATACTGAATCCTCATAGGAGCTATGTCTCCACACTACAGCATATACTGCATCCTCATAGGGGCTGTGTCTCCACACTACAGCGTATACCTGCATCCTCATAGGGGCTACGTCTGCACACTACAGCGTATACTGCATCCTCATAGGGGCTATGTCTCCACACTACAGCGTATACCTGCATATACTGCATCCTCATAGGGGCTATGTCTCCACACTACAGCATATACTGCATCCTCATAGGAGCTATTTTCTCCAAAACTACAGCGTATACTGCATATACTGCATCCTCATAGGGGCTATTTTCCCACACTACAGCCTATAACTGCATCCTCATAGGGGCTATGTCTCCACACTACCGCGTATACCTGCATCCTCATAGGGGCTGTGTCTCCACACTACAGCGTATACTTGCATCCTCATAGGGGCTATGTCTCCACACTACAGCATATACAGCACCCTCATAGGGGCTATGTCTCCACACTACAGCGTATACCTGCATATACTGCATCCTCTTAGGGGCTATGTTTCCACACTACAGCATATACTGCATCCTCATAGGAGCTATGTCTCCACACTACAGCGTATACCTGCATATACTGCATCCTCATAGGGGCTATGTATCCACACTACAGCGTATACATCACCCTCATATGGGCAACGTCTGCAAACTACAGCGTATACTGCATCCTCATAGGGGCTACGTCTGCACACTACAGCGTATACCTGCATCCTCATAGGAGCTATGTCTCCACACTACAGCATATACCTGCATATACTGCATCCTCATTGGGGCTGTGTCTCCACACTACATCGTATTCCTGCATCCTCATAGGGGCTACGTCTGCACACTACAGCGTATACCTGCATACACTGCATCCTCATAGGGGCTATGTCTCCACACTACAGCATATACTGCATCCTCATAGGGGCTACGTCTCCACACTACAGCATATACTGCATCCTCATAGGGGCTACGTCTCCACACGACAGCATATACTGCATCCTCATAGGGGCTACATCTCCACACTACAGCGTATACCTGCATATACTGCATCCTCATAGGGGCTATGTTTCCACACTACAGCGTATACTGCACCCTCATAGGGGCTACGGCTGCACACTACAGCGTATACCTGCATATACTGCATCCTCATAGGGGCTACGTCTCCACACTACCGCGTATACCTGCATATACTGCATCCTCATAGGGACGACAAATAATTGAGATCTGTAAGGCTATGTCGGAACAGCACAGGAATATCGTCGGATTCTCGGCGGTTTCAGGATTCTGACACTGTGCTGCATAGACAGCAATGAAAACCCGGGCTTCAGTCTATACTGCACCGCTTTTTTACCAATGCATTTTGCTGTCGGTTTCCCGTGCATTCGATTGTACGGGCCGATGGTAAGAACTAAACCGCGCTTTTCTGCGAAAATCAGTGCCAAAAACCACAGTCCCACATAGCACAAAATGCCGTTGGCTTCCCACGTATTCTGTCCTTTGCTGTCTGCCTGTTGCTAGCAGCAGCAACTTTAAGGAACGTCTGAAGTCAGTCCTGACTTCCTGGGGACCTGGAGTGGCCCTAAGGTTGTCTGTATAACGAGCCCCTAGTCAGGGCGCACTGTGTGCTGCCCCAACTGCAGCCTGTGTCACACTGACAAAGAGTGTAATGCATTAGCATATATGAATATGCTAATACATTACTAAGTGCAAAAATGTAAAAAAAAAAAAAAATTAAAAAAAGTGTTAAATCGTTATCCCTTAATAGAATTTAAAAAAGAAAAAAAAAAAAAAGGAATCCTGAAAAATCCCCCCCAAATTTTGTTACGCAATTTCTTCCAGGTGCGGCAGTATCCTGAATATGGGTGTAAACTGCTGTTTGGGTGCATGGCAGGGCGTACAAGGCTCCAAAGTATCAGAACAGATGAAACCTTACAGAAGTCACCCCATTTCGGATTCAACACCCAACAGGGAACTCATCTTGAGGTGTATTGTGCATTTTGGCCGCATAGGTGTTCTATAGCGTTTTTTAGCATTAGGCCATGAAAATAAGGGGTGGAGGGTGAAAGCAGTTCCACCATTGTTTTTTTGGGTTCAATTTTACAGTGTTCGCCGTGCAGTGTAAATTACATAAATTTACTATATGGGTTGGTACAATTACAATGATATAGTTTTTTTTATGTTTTATTACTTTTACACAATAGAAATGCGTTTATTTAAAAAAAAAAAAAAAAAATATGTTTTTAGGTCGTCATACTCTGACAGCCATAACTTCATTTTTTTGTATACGGTGCTTATTATGCGCTTGTTTTTTACGGGATGAGTTGACATTTTTACTGGTACCATTATGGGGGGCATATGATGCTTTAATCACTTTTATTAAAGGGGTTGTCTCGCTGCAAAGAATAGCTTTCAAAATGTAGAGAACACTAAATGAAGACGTTTTCCAAATATATTGCTTTGTTCATCTTTTTTATTAAGGAGCTACAAGTGATTTTATCACCTTCTGTGCTCTCTCTGGTGCCCCAAGTAACCGACCTCTGTACTCCCCCCACCCCCCCCACCCCCCCACCCACCCACCCCCTGCCTCGCTGTTTGTTCTATCTGATAGCAGGGAGTAATGTCATCACACAGGTCCCACAACACAGAACTCCGGACAGAGAGAGCTTGTTTGTTATCTGATCTTTCAGACAAAAGCCAGTAATTACTCTGTTTACGTTAGCTCAGAAGTTTCTCCGGACCTCAGAGAAGGTAATTTAGTTAATCTAGATTAAAACAGAGAAGTCTCAATGTACAGAGCTCATATGCTAATTACAGACAGCTTAACCAGGAAGTGACAGAGCAAAGCAGCATTATTTCATTCATGCATCCTATGAAACTTTGAGATGAGACAACCCCCATTAAGGCTTTTGTGAGGCGTTTTGAACAAAATACACCATTCCTGGTAGTGTTTTTTATTTTTAACAGTGGTTACCGTGAGGTATAAATGATATCCTAGCTTTACTCAGCAGGTCGATATGATTACAGCGATACCCAATTTGTATATTTTTTACGTTTTATTGCTTTTACACAATAAAAACACCTTTATTCAAAAAGGAAAACCTGGTTTTGCATCGCTGCCGTCTGAGATCAATAAAAAAAAAAAAATTTCTGTGTATGTAGCTGTGTAGGGGCTTGTTTTTTGCGGGATGAGTTGATGTTTTATTGGTATCTTTTTTTTTGGGGGGATAAGGCTTTTTGATCCATTTTTTGGAAGGCAGGGTAAAATACTGTAATCCTAGTAGTGTTTTTTAATTTTAACAGCGCTCACCGTGCAGTATACATGACAAGTTAGTTTTACTCTGTCGGTCGCAACCATTATGGCGATAACTAATTTATATAGTTTTTTTATGTTGAAGCGTTAAAAAAGAAAAAAGTCTTTATTGTGTAAAACAATATTAATGCATCGCGATATTCTGATAGCCATAACTTTATTTTTCCATATACAGAGCTGTGTAAGGGCTCTTATTTTGCGGGACGAACCGATGTTTTAATTGCCACCACTTTTGTTTACGCGAGTCTTTGAATGCTTTTTATTCTATTTTATGTGCTGTGATATGTCCTTTTTTATTTTTACTTTTAAACGACATCCTCCGTGAGGGTTAGCTAACATGACATATTTATATGGCAGGTCGTTACGCACACGGCGATACCAAATATGTGTAATTTATTTTTGATTTTTTTTTGGGGGGCGACTGCCGTTTGTAAAAGGGCGGTGTACATGTTTCTATTTTATTTTTCTTGTTTGTGTTTTACTTTTTTTAAAATTGTTTTTTTTCCACTTTTCCCTATAAGGGGTTTGTATCCGTGATCCACAGATACTTTTTCCTTTCTTTCGTTCTCTTCCCTCTATCCTTTTTGTTTCTCCCCTCTGTGTGTGGCAATTCATTCTTGTGGGTGCTTACAGTAGCCCCAAGTTATTTGCATTCGTTATAGTCAGATGACATATGTTCTCTAGACGGTTCACGTCACCTCCTTTGGTCAACCCTTATTTTATCATAGTCTTATGTATGTTCTACATTCTATATCGCAACAATATTTTGACTGCCCTTTTGTGTCTTTTCATATAATTATATACAATGTGCAATTTGAGTACTTTGTATTCTATTTTACTTAATAAAAATTTTTGAATTTTAAAAAAAAAAAAAAAAAAAAGCCCTGAAAACCTGAAAAAAAGCAGATGATAGTCCTGTTCAATTCAAGGGGACGTCCGAAAACCACAGAAAAATATTAAAACCGACTGTAAAAAAAACTCGGACTCTGATTAGAATCTGATGAATATTTTGTCCTCTGCTGTGTGCACGTATCCTTAAAAAGACATTGCCGATGAGGAGTTTTCACTGCAGGGTAAAAAGCTACCGAACTCTAAGGCCTCGTTCACACGGCTTATTTGGGAGCGGATTGGAGCCGTACTGCGCGCCGGATTTGCGCTGCGGTACGGCTCCAATCCGTCCCAGTCATTACGGTAATCCACAGTTCTCATAGAGAACTATGGATTCCGTCTCCTCTCCCTGCTCGGCAAATGCACCGCGAGGGGAGAAAGTGACATGCACATTATTTACGGCGCGTACGCGCCGTGAATAATGCAATGTCTATGGGGCCGGCAGGCAGGTCCCCCGTCGCGCCCCCGCCCGCCCCTTATTCAAGCCGTCCCTGCTGGCGAATTCCGTCCCGCAAGGCCGGCGTGAATCAGCCATGTGAGCACTGCCGACGGGCCCGGTTACACGGCTGTGGTCAAGTCATCGGTTTTCGTGCCGGGCACCCGGCCGCAGGGGGGGAGGGGGGGGGCGGCTTTTCTCCGTGATTAGCGGAGAAAAGCCCTCGCCCTTCATATAGACATATTCATCTTCCGTCTGAAGACCGGACGGAAGACTGTACATGCTCTATGTTTTTCAAGCCGCCGGTGGTCTGAAAAACCGCCGGGCGGAAAACGCGTGCAGTGGGGACTGCTGCGCGGGTTTTCCATAGAGGGCCGTGTTGAAAGTTTTCCCCCGGTTTGCAGACTGTTTTCAAAGCCGAAAACCATCTGAAAAATCGGGTAAAAACCCGTGCCGTGGGGACAAGCCCTAAAGGGTTAAAGTTAGTCAGTATAAAAATAAACAAGCTCCTGTGCTGCTGATAAGACACAACAAGAAATTATATGACCATTCCAGCCACTGCTAAAGGGGAGATAGGTGGCCGGTAACCTAGGGAAGCCTGTGAACACAAGTAGGAGAAGAACTGCTCTAGCTCCGAAATGAAGCAAAATCAGAACAGCAATGTACTGGCTATTAATCTTCGTTACTTCAACCTACATGCTTAAAGGGGTTGTCTCACTACAAGGATTGCTGCTTTTTATGTTAAAGATCTTGCAAAAACAAGTCACTTTGAAATATGTGTCCTTTAAACAGTGTCCTACCTATATCTAGCAAATCCCCTCTTGAAAGGGCTGCATCAGCCCTCGGTCGCTATAGCTACAGACCTGTTTGATCTCTCCTGATAGGCTGCCAGCACTGGTTGCTATAGTTACAGACCTGTTTGATCTCTTATGATAGGCTGCCAGCACTGGTTGCTATAGCTACAGACCTGTTTGATTTATCCTGATAGGCTGCCAGCACTGGTTGCCTAAGCTACAGACCTGTTTGGTCTATCCTGATAGGCTGCCAGCACTGGTTGCTATAGCTACAGACCTGGCTTCTACTGCAGCCTAGTGGAAGCCAGTAAACATGCCCTTGAAATCAAAATGAAACCAATAAAACAGGACGAGGTGAGATGAATCAATGTAGTGAGACAATTCCTTTAAACTGATTAATGTGGTGGAAATACCCCCTTTAACAAATCAAGTGTTGCAAAACTGCATCACACCATCTCTCTTGGCTGCAAAAATCATGCAAAAAAAACAGCGGTGCAGCGCAGTCAAGCAACTTGAAAATGCCATCGGATTTTGGGCGCCATTTTCACATTGATGTGTAGACAAAGCCTAAGGCTAAGTTCACATGGCTGATTTGGACTCTGAATTTTCAGCATCCAAACGCCTCATATGCAGCACTTTTCAGACCAACTTATGACGGGGATTTGATCAGGTTTTATTCCTCGCGGTTTCCGACCAGTTTTTGATCAGGTTTTCAGTGAGGTTTTGCAACACCGTGCAACACAAAAAATGCGCCAAAATCTTGGCACAATTGGTGGCATAAAGAAATCAACACAACGTATAAACATAGACTAACAGTCTAATCCTGCTCCAGATTTATTGATGCTAGGATTAATTTGGCGCATTGGAAAACGGTTTAGTCTAAGTTAACACCCTTTAAAGGGGTTTTCTCACCATGCAGTTTCACAGCCACAGGCAGCATTGCTTTCATTCTGTCTCTTCAAGTTGTGGGTTGTTCTATAGAAGTGATTAGCATATTTAGCCTCTCTCTGTAATTAACTGAGACTTTACACAGAGCCGGGCAGGTGAACTAATCTGCAGTAAACAAAGCTATAGGTGCTCAGAGGAGTGAAAAGAATTGCTTATCTGTAAACCAAAGCTAATCTTGTTAGAGATAATTAGTCTGCTCCATTGCGAGCTCTCCCTGCTCTCATCAGGAGTCAGAGTTAGGGTATATTCACACGGCGTGTTGGATTCATTTTTGGATCCGAAAAACACATTCAAAAGCGCATCCAAAAAGCAGGTGCATGTTTGGATGCCTTTTGGCTGCAACAGGAACGCACCCTATGGTTTATTATAGGGTTCCTGCTGCGTCAAACGGATCAAGAATTGACATGACAATTCTTTGAATGGATCAGAAAGACGCAGTGAGACGCACATCACTCGTCTGAACCCCGATGCATGTTTTACAATGAAAGCAATGTAAATCCCACTGCACATTGTTAGATGCAGGTTTGGGTCCGTTTAAGGTCCGAAATACGGATCCGAACAGGCATCTAAAAACGGATCCAACACGCCACCTTACGGTCAGGTAACCATAGAAGCCTGGGTGCACTCAGAGCAGATAAAATCTCTCTGATCTGCTAAGTAAAACCAAAAGACCAATGTATTTAGAAAGTCTCCCATTACCTGTCCCTACCCGTTGAAAGCTAATCTTTGTAGTAAGAAAACCCCGTTAAGTATCAGACAGTATTGAAAAATCAGCCCGTGTGCAAACATATCTTTTGGTTATAGATGCCTCAAGGATTCAATATTTGGACTAGGTCTACATAGGAGCCAAAGACTGCAAAAACCGGCGGCACTGGATCCCTGACAGGACAAATACCAACAGCACCCGATGGACACTATTCACTACAAAAGGGGTCCATCGGGTTTCCATCATGGTGGCCGGCATTTTAACTCCTTAACGACCGTGCACCGTCTTTTGGCGTTGGGCATTTCATGTCGTTCGTCTACAGTGACATCTTTTGGCGTCGCTGCAGACATCGGAGTTTGCGTTGCCCGGCGCCGCAGCAGCGCTGAGAACAGGACTGTACTACACAGCCCTGATCCCAGAGCATCTCCTACAAGCACCGCCGGAAATCTCCGCTCCCCGATGCTTTAACCCTTTGATTGCCGCGGATTGTCACCGCAGCGCAATCAAAGGGTTCCCCTGCTCTGTCGGGTGATCGGAACACCCGGTGACCCGACAGAGCCCGGGGAACGGCTGCACAGTGAGCCCTGGGGACCTAGAGTAGCCTCAGGGCTGTCTGTGTACTAAGCCAGTGACCAGGGCAGACTGTGTGCCCTCCTGATCACTGCCTGTGTCAGACTGACACAGATTAAAATGTATTTGCATACTTGAATATGTATGAATAAGTGTAAAATAAATAAGTATTTTTTTTTTTTTTTTTTTAAAAAGGAAAAACCATAAAAAGTGTAAAAAAAAGAATAAAAAAATAAAATAAAAATATTTAATATAAAATAATTGTGCATACATTACACACACAAAAAACCTACACATATTAGGTATCCACACGACCGTAATAACCTGTAGAATTAATCTAACAAGTTAAGTGTGAAATGTGACTGGTGTAAAAAAATAAAATAAAATGTAAAAAAACCCACAAAATTAAAAAAAAAAAAATTAGAAAAAAATTCTGCAATTATTTAGAAGTGAACTTAAGCTATTTCCCCATAAAGTACAACTTGTCTTGAATAAAACAAGGCCTCATACAACTGCGTCATTGAAGAAATAAAAAAGTTACAACTGTTGAAACACAAGGAGGCAAAAACTAAAAAAAAAACAAAAAAACTTTTCTTGTCATTAAAGGAGTTGTCTCATTACAAGCTTTCAGCCTGTCAGTGAGCCTGATAGTTGAATTGAGGGGCGTGCTTCTTGATCTGTCTCTTCTGCTCCCTCTTCCCCCCCCCCCTCCCCTCACACACAGGCAGCTCTGTAAAATTCTATACAGCAAGGGGGAGGGGTTTGCTGCCAGAGTTAACCCTGTGTGTGCCTGCCTTGGTTTGTTACTGGTTAGGGCTGATCTATGAGTGTAGAGAGGTCTGTGAAGCTGCTGTGTATGCTAATAGCAGAGGGGATGCATGTGTTCCTATATCCCCTGCTTAGCTTACATTGTCAGAACAGACACAGGGCAGCTGGGAAGTGTTACTATACTCAGGATGTGTCACTAGTACAGCAGAGCATGAAGTATTCACATACCTGATCTGTATAGTATTAGTATAGTGACAGTTCCACAGACACATCATGATTATAGTAACACACAGGGTCACTGCTGTCACATCTATCTGTGTAGAGAGCAGGAGGAAGCAGGCACACACAGGGTTAATCCAGGCAGCAGGGACACAGAAGCCAGAGTTCTCTGTCCCCCTCCCTCCACTACAGAAGCGTTCTGTGCGGAGGGGCTCTCTGCTCCAACCTGTCTTCAAAGGTGATGAGTCATACAGACCTGACAGCCAGTTAAGATAAGGATCAACAGGTCGGCTGCTATAGAGATTTGAGAAGCTGATGCACTCCTACTAACAGGGCTAACTCAAAATCAGTAGGACATTTGTAATGAACATATATTGCAAAGCTGCTTGTTTTTTAAGGATCTTTTAATTAAAACCCTAATCATTGTAGCGAGACCACCCCTTTAACTACTTTTCAGGTGTTCGGCTTAAGGGGTTAACACAAAAAGTGCACTGCCCCGTTTCCGATTAAATCAGTGATGGGAGAGGCCAAAACGCGGGTGTGAACTGGGTCTTACAGGCGTTCTGCTGGCTTACCCAAAATATCCAGCCACTCCTCCTCTGGGCTTTTTGCACCTGGATGACTTTCCGTCTGCTCTTTCCTCTCAGTCTGTGTTCTGTCCGATCCCTCGCTCTCCACCGTTTCCAGCAGCGGCAGGTCGCTCAAGTCGTCGTCGTCGTCTTCCCCTGTGCTGTCTATTATCTCAAACTCCTCGGTACTGTCCTGGGAAGTCCTCTCTCTTGGCTTGGAGTCGATCTCAGAGAGCGGTGCACTGTCAGTGCCGTCTAACGGGACTGCCGAGTACTACAGACTGGGCACACGCTCATCCGCAGAGGCCATCCTCTGCATCAAGGTGGCAGAACAAAATCACCTGAAAGAAACCCATGAACAGGTGAACAGCTGGCAAACCAAAGAGCAAACGTATACACCAATGGGGAAAGATCTGAAAAATCAAATAAAAAAATCCTAGAAAGAAAAAATTACAAAAGCACATATGTATCTCTGCAGTAGCTTTTGGCCGCACCTATGGGCTTCATCAGCCGTTGCCATATATGCTGGACCGGCAAGTTAATTGAACCCCTCACTGACACCTGGGACGCAGGTCAGACCTCCACTAATATAACCTTTATCACCTTTTTCAGATGATAAAAGTTCTAAAGTGGAATCCCCTTGTTAAAGGGGTTGTCTCGCAAAAAAAGGATTCTTTTTTTTAAAAACTTTCAAAAAATCACTTTGAATATGGTCCATTAACAGTGTCCTAATATTTAATATTCCTCGTGTAAGGGGCATAGCTCCTCAGGTCGCTATGCTAAGACCCGTTCAAAATCTCCTGATAGGCTGCCAGCCTTTCGCTACAAGGGTATTTTCATGTTAAAAATCTAATCCTGAAAAGGCTACAGTGTCTAACTACACTAGATAACCCCTCTCCTGATAGCTGCATCAGTCCTGGTCCTATAGCTACAGACCTGTTCAATCTCTCCTGATAGGCTGCCAGCACTGGTTGCTATAGCTACAGACCTGTTCGATCTATCCTGAGAGGCTACCAGTGCTGGTAACTACAGCTACAGAACTGTTCCATCTCTCCTGATAGGCTACCAGTGCTGGTCACTATAGCTACAGACCTGTTCCATCTCTCATGATAGGCTACCAGTGCTGGTCACTATAGCTACAGACCTGTTCCATCTCTCCCGATAGGCTACCAGGGCTGGTCACTATAGCTACAGACCTGTTCCATCTCTCCTGATAGGCTTCCAGTGTTGGTCACTATAGCTACAGAACTGTTCCATCTCTCCTGATAGGCTACCAGTGCTGGTCACTATAGCTACAGACCTTTCCAATCCCTCCAGATAGGCTGCCAGCGTTGGTCACTATAGCTACAGACCTGTTCCATCTCTCCCGATAGGCTGCCAGCGTTGGTCACTATAGCTACAGACCTGTTCGATCTCTCCCGATAGGCTGCCAGCGTTGGTCACTATAGCTAGAGACCTGTTCGATCTCTCCCGATAGGCTGCCAGCGTTGGTCACTATAGCTACAGACCTGTAGCTATAGTAAGGCATACCTATGGGGCCGGCGGGCTGCCGGCCCCCCTGCGCCTCGGCAGTACGAGCTCCCGAAGCACACGATGTGTTGTGGAGCGTACTGTACGCGCCGCAACACATCATGTGAACATACCCTTAGGGCTTGTTCACACAGCATTTTTGGATCTGAAAACCGCATCCAAAAACGCAACGTCAATCGGCTCCTGCTGCGTCTTTCGGGTCAAGAACTGACATGACAATTCTTAGAACGGATCCGAAAGACGCAAGTAAAACACATATCGGGGATCACTGGTCTGAACACTGATGCGAGTTTTACATTGAAAGCAGTGTTAATCACACTGTACATTGATAGATGCGGCTTTGGGCCCGGAAGACCGACCCAAACACGCATCAAAGAACATATTCTCACACGGACTGAACACGACCATGTGAACATACCCTTATTTTCAAGGTCCTAACCCCACTGCAGCTAATGGGATGGGGGGATTTACAACCACATCATCTCCCCTCACCCAACATCAGCTGCTGATCATACAGCTTGGAGCTGGATACAGGGCAAGCAGCTAATCTCCATGACAGGGTTGTCTGCGGTTCTCTTTCTTGGAATAATATAAAAAAAAAACTCCCTCATTCTCGCCTTTTTTTGTCCTCTCGGTTTCCCATTTCTGAGTGACTTGTCAGACAATGACACACGACTGCTGTAGAACCACCCACAGCCTGAACAGAAAGCGGGAGCCTCAGGCTGGTTGTGAAGAGCAGTATCTATGAAACTGCCCATTTCTAAGTAGCAGAGGGTTCTGATCTGTATGCAAGCAAGTTTGATAGATACTGCTCTTCACAGCCAGCTTCAGGCTCCCGCATCCTGTTCAAGCTGTGGGTGGTTCTACAGCAGTCACGTGTCATTGTCTGACAAGACACTCAAGACTGGGAAACGAAGGGGACAAAAAAAAAGGCGATAATGAGGGAGTTTTATTTTTTTATATTATTCCAAGAAAGCATCCTGTGGTCTCCAAGCCTTCACAGAGAATTCAGAGCATAAAAGGGAATGTCTAGATTCTATGTTTTTGTTTAATAAAGATAAAAGGATACTCCTGGAACCATATAAAAAATATCCCTCATTAGCGCCTTTTTTTTGTCCCTCCGTTTCCCAGTCTTGAGTGTCTTGTGAGACAATGACACGTGACTGCTGTAGAACCACCCACAGCCTGAACAGGAAGCTGGAGCCTGAAGCTGGCTGTGAAGAGCAGTATCTATGAAACTGCCCATTTCTAAGTAGCAAGAGGGTTCTGATCTGTTTTATAGATACTGCTCTTCAAAGCCAGCTTCAGGCTCCCGCTTCCTGTACAGGCTGTGGGTGGTTCTACAGCAGTCACGTGTCATTGTCTGACAAGACACTCAAGACTGGGAAACGGAGGGACAAAAAAAAGGCGATAATGAGGGAGTTTTTTTTTTAATATTATTCCAAGAGTATCCTTTTATCTTTATTAAAAAAAAACACATAGAATCTAGACATTCCCTTTAATGCTCTGAATTCTCTGTGAAGGCTTGGAGACCACAGGACGCTTTCTTGGACACAGATCAGAACCCTCTTGCTACTTAGAAATGGGCAGTTTCATAGATACTGCTCTTCAAAGCCAGTTTCAGGCTCCCGCTTCCTGTTCAGGCTGTGGGTGGTTCTACAGCAGTCACGTGTCATTTTCTGACAAGACACTCAAGACTGGGAAATGGAGGGGACAAAAGGTGAGAATGAGGGAGTTTTTTTAATTTTTTTTATATTATTCCAAGAGTATCCTTTTATCTTTATTAAAAAAAACATAGGGCCACATGTATGAACCAGTTTAAGTCTAAAACTCACTCTTTTGCTCATAAGATACTATGGGCAAAAAAAGGGAGTTTTAGACCTAAACAGGTTCACACATGTGGCCCATAGAATCTAGACATTCCCTTTAATGCTCTGAATTCTCTGTGAAGGTTTGGAGATCACAGGACGCTTTCTTGGATACAGAGCAGGACCCTCTGCTACTTAGACATGGGCACAGACTGTGGGGTGCCAGGCTCCCGAGTGTAAGGGCATGTCCCCATGGCACGGGTTTTCGGACGGTTTTTCAGCCGGTTTGCGGTTTTTCAGACCGCCTGAAAAACCGGCCGAAAATGAGCACAATTGTGCTCTATGGAAAACCCATGCAGCAGTCCCCACTGTCCCCACTGCACAGGTTTTCCGTCTGGCGGTTTTGCCGCCGGCGGTGAAACATTGTAGAAGCACAATCTTCCGTCCGGTTTCCCGATGGAAGATGTGCTTCTCAATGGGATGGGGGAGGGCTGTTCTCCGCTCATCGAGGAGAATAGCCGTCCCCCCCCGCGGCCGTGGGGACGGGCGCAAAACAGGACAAATACCGGCCGGTTTGTCCTGTGCAGTAGGAACGCGCCCTAAGAAACCATCACAGAAAACAGGGCCTGTCCCCTCAGCACCTCGGGAACCCTGACAATCCGAGATGGCACAACCCCTTCCGGACAGCCGGTCATAATAATATGGCTCTAGGTTTATTCCCTCCCCGTCTTTCAATAGCCATAACTTTTTGTTTTCTTCATCTACACAAACATATGGGCTTCTTTTTTTTTTTGCAGGACACCATATGTTTTCTAATGGTGTCATTCACCATAGAATATACTGGGAAACCACAAAGTGGTGTGAAATGTGAAAAAAAGAAAAACATACTTGCACCACGTTTGCAGGGGATTTGTTTTTACTGGTATAAACGATCTGTATTCTGTCGGTTAATACGATTCTGGCAGTGCCAAATATTTAAAGGGGTTTTCTCACTACATTGATTTATCTTGCCTCAGTCCTGTTTTCAGTTTAATTTTTGAGTTCAAGGGCGTTTATTGGCCTCTACTGGTCTGCAGTGATGAGCTGCTGAGAACTCCAGGTCTGTAGCTATAGCAACCAGTGCTGGCAGCCTATCAGGAGAGATCGAACAGGTCTGTAGCTATAGCAACCAGCGCTGCAGCTATCAGAAGATCGAACAGGCTGTACTATAGCGAACAGCGCTGACACCCAATCAGGAGAGATCAAACAGGTCTGTAGCTATAGCGACCTGAGGAGCTGATGCAGCCCATACAAGAGGGGATATCTAGGAATCGGTAGGACACTGCTAATGGACATATATTACAAAGTGACTTATTTTTGCAAGATCTTTAACATAAAAAGCAGCAATCCCTGTAGTGAGACAACCCCTCTTTAGTGATTCAGAGCCTGTTTTCTCGTGACACATTGTGCTTTAAGGTTAGTAAAAAAGTTTGGTCCATACAGTCCTTATTTATTTGTGAAAAAATTGGAAAAATTTGCCATTTTCAAACTTTATTGCGTGTAAGACAGAAAGTTATAGTTTGTAACGAGCTTCTACTGTATGTCCACTGTAGGTTGGCATTTTTTAAATGTCTTTTTTTTTTTTTTTTTTTTTTTACATTAGGGGGCCTAGAAATTTGGTAGTGATTTTTCCCATTTTCAAGAAAATTTGCAACATCGATTTATTTAGGGACCAATTTAGTTTTGCCGTGTTATTTACGCTCTAATATGGGCGAGATTTGCGGCGAAATTACGGTAACCCATAGCTCTCAGAGAACTATGGATTACGCCTCCTCTCCCCGCTCGTACAATACGATCTTATTATACGCGCGGGGAGATAAGTAACATGTCAATTACTTGCGGCGAATACGCGCGTATTAGCGCGAGCGCCCGAAACACACGATGTACGCGCCGCAGTACATCGTGTGAACATACCCTTCCACAGTCCTGACTTGGGCTTTTTTTTTTTTTTTTTTTAATCTACAAGTAACCCATAAAAAGAAGTGGAAAACTAAACACTTGATAAAAGAGACTGCGAGGTCGGAGGTCACCGGGCGAAGCCTAAAGCGACACCAAACCAAAATGCGCATCGTTAATGATCCTAATGGTATTTTCACACCGCTTATTTTGTCGCATATTTCGCTTTAAATGCGGCGAAATGCGTGCCGCAATTACGGTATTCCATAGCTCTCATAGAATTGACATGAACTGTTCGCGCCACGTAAAGCATGTCAATGGGGCCTGTTGGCTGCCACCCCCCCTCCTTGGAATTATGTGCTAGTGAGCGTGTGGTTCCAAAACACACAGCGTATTGCGGCGCATACTATACGCACCGAAATAAGCCATGTGAACATAGCCTAAAGCGTCGCAACTGCATTGTGAACAGGGGCACAAATTTATACTAATAAAGATTCCAAATACACTATGGAAGGAAACAAAATCCTCAATGGCGGTCACACTTTCTATATGTACTCAGCACAGAAAACAGGGAATGAGCCAGGCTATAGAGTGATAGAAATATATGAAAGCGCAAGATAGTAGTATCATGGTTGTAACATGTTCGCCACAGAAAGTGGTAGAAGAGTGAAGAAATCAGGCGATACCTTTTAGAGCAGGGGTGTCAAACTGCGGCCCTCCAGCTGTTGGGAAACTACAACTCCCATGATGCCCATGGTTATAGATTATACAAATGCATGATGGGAGTTGTAGTTTCCGAACAGCTGGAGGGCCACAGTTTGACACCTGTGTTTTAGCGGCTGAGTATATTTGATGGTGAGCTTGTAAAGCGTACCAGCTCTCTTCAGACATGGTGTTATACAAGAAACTGGCAGCTTATCATGAGAGATCAAACAGGTCTGTAGCTATAGCAACCAGTGCTGGCAGCCTATCATGAGAGATCAAACAGGTCTGTAGCTATAGCAACTAGTGCTGGCAGCCTATCATGAGAGATCAAACAGGTCTGTAGCTATAGCAACCAGTGCTGACAACCAATGAGAGATCAAACAGGTCTGTAGCTATAGCAACCAGCGCTGGCAGCCTATCATGAGAGATCAAACAGGTCTGTAGCTATAGCGACCTGAGGAGCTGATGCAGGCCCATACAAGAGGGGATATCTCAGAATAGGTAGGACACCGTTAATGGACACATATTGCAAAGTGACTTGTTTCTGAAACTGAAACTTCACAGACTTTTTATACACAAAATCTTCATAGGAATTTAGAATCTTTAAAAATAACAAAATGCAATGTAAGCACAGAAGCTATTTACAACAGGTCAAGAAATCAACAATCTGGAAACCTGTGGGACGTGACGGAGGGATCGGTAATTCTTGTCCTTATCTGTTTGCTATCAGGGGGCGATTTGTGACCCTCACAGTTCATACATAGTGTGACATGAAACTTTCAGGAATATTAAAGGGATTGTTTTTGCATACTTGGAGACCTTGGGCTCTGTATTAAGATTCCCGAGAATTTAAACGGGTTGTCTCACCACAAGGATTGCTGCTTTTTATGGTAAAGATCTTGCAGAAACAAGTCACTTTGCAGTATATGTCCATTAACGGTGTCCTACCTATTCTGAGATATCCCCTCTTGTATGGGCTGCATCAGCTCCTCAGGTCGCTATAGTTACAGACCTGTTTCATCTCTCATGATAGGCTGCCAGCACTGGTTGCTATAGCTACAGACCTGTTTGATCTCTCCTGATAGGCTTCCAGCACTGGTTGCTATAGCTACAGAACTGTATGATCTCTCATGATAGGTTGTCAGCACTAGTTGATATAGCTACAGACCTGTGATCTCTCATGATAGGCTGCCAGCGCTGTTCGCTATAGCTACAGACCTGTTTGATCTCTCATGATAGGCTGCCAGCACTGGTTGCTATAGCTACAGACCTGTTTGATCTCTCAAGATAGGTTATCAGCACTGGTTGCTATAGCTACAGACCTGTTTGACCTCTCATAGGTTGTCAGCACTGGTTGCTATAGCTACAGACCTGTTTGATCTCATTATAGGTTGTCAGCACTGGTTGCTATAGCTACAGACCTGTTTGATCTCATTATAGGTTGTCAGCACTGGTTGCTATAGCTACAGACCTGTTTGATCTATCCTGAAGGGCTGCCAGCACTGGTTGCTATAGCTACAGACCTGGCTTCTACTGCAGCCTAGTAGAAGCCAGTAAACACGCCCCTGAATTCAAAATGAAACCAAGAAAACAGGACGAACCAATGTAGTGAGGCAACCCCTTTAATATTGCAAACATAAAAGCAAGAATTACTGATCCCTCCTGTCATGCCCCACAAGTTTCCAGATTGTTGATTTCTTGACCTGTTGTAAATGACTTCTCCGCTTATATTACATTTTGTTATTTTTAAAGATTCTGTATAAAAAGTCTGTGAATTTTCAGTTTCTTGTATAAGGCCATGTCCCCACGGCACCGGTTTGCGGTTTTGCAAACCATCTGACAAACCTGGTGCAAACTTTTTACATTGGGCGCTATGGAAAACCCCTGCAGCAGTCCCCACTGCACGGGTTTTCCGCCCGGCTGTTTTTTCAGACCGCCGGCCGCCCGAAAGACATTGTGTATGCACATTCTTCCGTCTGATTTTTGGACGGAATATGAACAAGTGAATGTGAAGGGGGAGGGCTCATCGCGGAGAAAAGCCGCCCCCCCTGCGGCTGTGTGCACAGCCCAAAAACCGGACAAATAATGGTCGAATAAACCCTGTAAAATTTGTCCCCTGTAAACGGGCCCTAACACCATGTCTGATGAAGAGACCTGGAACTCTCAGAAGCTTATCATCAAATATACTCCACCTCTAAAAGGTATCGCCTCCTTTCTTCACTCTTCTAAAGCGAGAGATAGAAAGAAAGTGAGGGAAGAGAAAACGAGAAAGAAGAAAAAAAAAAAAAAAAAACACAGGCATACAGACGGCGCACACAATCCCGTCAGCCCTGGCGATGCTCTGCGTCCGCAGTGCAGAAAACACGTTGGCACCAGAAAACAGATCAGCCACACTGGATGGGAATAATCCACTGCTTACAGGGGTTTTTCCATGATCTCATTTCATGCCTCCTGTATCCAGCTCTTCTGCTCTGTGTGCTCAGAAGGGGGCGTGTGTGATTTGTTTGAATTGCAGATCATGTGACCCAGCAGGATAACATCACCAGGCCCTTCCTCTCTGTAGTCAAAGAAAGGTCTGTTTATGTAAAGCATTGTGAGTAGCTGAGAGTTAAAGTTTTTGCCTCCAGGCACAAGGGTCCTAGGTTCAAATCCCTGCAGGAACCAAACCTGTTTTGTTTTTTTCTCTTTATCAAGGCACAGAACTGATTGAGGTTTCTTTTTTATTTATTTGCATTGTTTGACTAATTACTAAGGACTGTTGACTGTATGTTTACCCTTGAATTTGTAAAGTGCTGCGGAATATGTTGGCGCTATACTAATAAAGATTATTATTATTATTATTATTAAGGAGACAGAGGACGGGAGTAGAATGACAGCACCCGGGGTTTGAACACTCAGTAGCTGCTTGAGAAGAGAGGTGATGTCTGAGCATGTGGGACCAGGAGTGAGGAGCTCTCAGCCCTGGCCGTATCCCCTGGAGACGAGCTGTAAACAGTGGATCCCTAAAGGAGCAGCTAAAACAAAAACGGTGCAGAATTTTTAATAATGATGAATGGTGAAAATGTTTACTATTTCATTTGCAAGCGTCCCACGTCAATTTTACTTCATAGCAAAACCTCTTTAAAAGGAGGACACAGCAGGAGTCCAGGGTTCTCCCTTATATTACAACCACATATTTCCTCTGGCACAACATCATCATTACTTTCGCTGCGTTTTGCACCAGAGCTCGCTGAACCGCGTCCTGTTTTTCTACCACGAAAATCCGCACAGATTTTTTTTTCCCCCCAATTAAAATTTACCCCCTGCAACAGTGGTTGTTATTTCATGGAAGGAGGTGGAACCTGTGCGGAGTCATTGGGAAGCCTCATATCCAGCAGCCACGGCGCTGAGGGAGTGAAAAGCCGCAGAGATGCGCGCGGTGCCCAAACCTGCCGGTGTGAACACAGCCCTGCGATACATAGGGGCCTGCCGTGTGCATCCAGGAACATGACACCTAGAATCCCCGGCAGGAGGGACGCGCACCAGCCCCGATGCCTGTGACAGATGACAGCGCCCGCCTGAGCCCCGGGGTCCGAGCCGCGCCCGCCGCTCACATACGTTACCTGCAGCCGCCCCGCAGCTCCCACCTGGACTGCGCTGCCCTTCCGGTACCTGGATGTAAACAGCGCTGTGATTGGCCGCCTGGCTTCGCCTCCTGATTGGCCGGACGGGTCGTCACGTGAGCGGCGCGCGGCAGGAGCTGGGCCGTGGCGCTGTCCGTGGTGTCACAGTGACAGGAAGGCGCCGCCCGGAGGGGCCCGGGCTTAGGCGGGGCCGGGACTCTATACACAACAATACAGAGAGGACAAGCGTCAAGCGAACACGATTAATACTGTTGTGTATGAACAAGGTCGTAAAGTCCCGCTCCGCCACCTGTGGCTCTCATGCTGTCGCAAAACTACAACTCCCAGCATGCCTTGCGAGCCGTAACCTAGCAACAGCTGGAGAGCCACAGGTTGGAGACCGCGGCCCCAAGGGAACCTGTTAGTAGAGTTTTTGTAATTGCCGGCGTAATTGCGGGGACGGATTTCGCCTGCAATTACGCCGGCTGCCGTGAAGCGGGGGTGGCAGCTCGCCGGCCCCATAGACACTCATCCATGGCGCGTATCCCGCCGGGATAATTGATATGTCAGGCCATGTTTACATGGCTTAAAATGGGCCGTGTTTCGGTCCGTAATTACGTGCCGAAGTCCGCAAATTAGGAAATGTTCACACGGCTTAACTGCGGGGCGTAATTATGCCCCGCAATTACGCCGTGTGGCCGGGAGCGGGGGGGCCGGCACCTCGCCGGCCCCTAGACAATAATTCTAGCGGCGCGTATACGCCGCTTTGAAAGTGACCTGTCAATTATCTCCCCCTCGGCGTATTGTACGAGCAGGGAGAGGAGAAAGTAATGCATAGTTTTTCTTGAGAACTGTGGATTACCGTAATGACTGGGACGTTTTCAGCCCGTAATAGGCGCACTCCGGCGCGTAATTACGGACCGAAATATGTCCTGGTTTAAGCCGTGTGAACATGGCCTTACTAGCGGCGTATACGCGCCGCTGGTAATGCAAGTCAATGGGCTAGCGAAGTGCCGGCCCCCCACTCACTCCCCCGCCCCCGTCCACACAGCGTAATTGCGGGGCGTAATTATGTCTTGCAGTTAAGCCGTGTGAACATAGCCTTACTTTCTCCCCCCGCGGCCTATTCGCCGAGCGGGGAGGAGAGACGGAATCCATAGTTCTCTATGAGAACTGTGGATTACTGTAATGACTGGGACGGATTCCAGCCGTATTGCAGCGCAAACACGGCTGAAATCCGTGCCAGAAATAAGCCGCGTGAACAAGGCCTTTTGGTTAGCCGTATGTTCACACGGGGTAATTTTGGCGCGCATTTCGCTTCGTATTTGCGCTCTGAGGCCATGTTCACACGGCTTATTTTGGGACATATTTCAGCCCGTAATTCGCGCCTTAGGCAATGTTTACACGGCTTATTGCCGACGTAATTGCGGGGACGGATTTCGCCCCACAATTACACCGGCTGCCGTGCAGCGGGGGGCCGTCAGCTCGCCGTCCCCATAGACACTCATTGTTCACGGCGCGTACACGCCTTAAATAATGTGCATGTCACTTTCTCCCCCCGCGGCGGATTCGCCGAGCGGGGAGGAGCGACGGTAATCCACAGTTCTCATAGAGAACTGTGGATTACCGTAATGACTGGGATGGATTTCAGCCGTATTGGAGCACAAATCTGGCGTGCAGTACGACTCCAATCCGTGGCGAAATAAGCCGTGTGAACATGGCCTTACTGCGCGAATTACGGGCTGAAATAAGTCCCGGTCATTACGGTGCTCATAGAGAACGATGGATTACGTCTCCTCTCCCTGCTCGCACAATAAGGCAATGTTCACACGGCTTAATTGCAGGGCGTAATTACGGCCCGTAATTACGCCGCGGGGCGGGGCCCGACCCGCCGGCCCATAGACTGTCATTACTACGGCGCGTTACGCGTTTTAAAAATGACTCACTTATCCCCCCCCCGCCATTCGCCGAGGGGGAAAGGGGAGACGTAATCCTTTTCTCTATGAAACGTGGTTTACTAAAAGACCGGGACGTATTTCAGCCCGAAATTCGTACATCGTGCGAATTAGGGGCTGAAATTGCCCCAAATAACCTTTTGGAACATGCCTACGGCGAGCGGGGGAAAAATGACAGCCAAATCAGGCGTAACGCCCGGGAAAATGACAATTTTTGGGCCCCGGCGATCCCCCCCCCCCGCCCCGGCCGGCAGGGGCAAATTTGCGGGCAAAAATACCCCCCGAAATTACCCGGGCAAAAAGCCGTGTGAACAGGGCCCAAAAAGGGGGGGCGAGATGCACGTTTGCAATTAGGGTAATCCATAGTTCCATAAGGACTAAGTTTTACCTCGCCCCCCTGCATGTACAATATATCGTATTGTACCGGGGGGAATTTGTGACATGCTTATTTGGGTGACTACCCCCCCGGAGAAATTTGGGGTCAATGGGGCGGGCGCCCCCCCCGGGCCCCGCAGTATATGGGGGGAACATACCCCCTTTGGCTATGTTTTCCCCGGCTTATTTTGAGATTTTTCAGCCCTAATTTGTGCCGTATGCAGAATTACGGTGAAAATTGTCCCGGTCATTCGGGAATCCACAGTTCTCATGGAACCGGATTATGCTCCCTCCCTGTTTGGACAATTCGTCATATTGTACAACGCGGGGGTAAGCACTGTCAATTATTCAAGGGTTACAGCAGTGTAATGAAAGTCTTGGGGCCTGCGGGGTGCCGGCCCCCCCCCTGCCCCCGTACGACGGCTAATTGCGGGGAAAAAAAACTTCCCCCAATTCTGCCGTGTAACAACCTTAAGGAAACCTTCTTTTAGGCGTGTTTGGGAATGGGTAAAATTTTTCTTTTCACTTTTTATCACATTTTAAAGTGATTTTTTTTTCTGGCGGATTTACAGTGAAAAAACCGAGCCCCGTTCATTTCTTTGGGGTTTTGTATGTGAATCGGCGTCCTAAATGGCATGCAAACTATTTTTGTGGCGTTTTACACTAGGTTTTTAGCCAAACCTATTGACCTCAGCAATAAACTCACCAGGTGGAAGACGAAGGAAGAGTGAACTTGGTCTAAGTTTTATTTACTCTTAAAAACTGACCGACAAAATACGGGTTGTACGAACTACAAGGTGCATCTTCTATTGAGGTCGATGGGGATGGTTGACTTTCAGTTTTGGATGAGTATTTCAAGTCTGAATCCGCGTGGATAGTGACTTATAGCCAGTTACATAGTTTGTAAGGCTGAAAGTCAGACATCTGTCCAGTTCAGCCTATTGTGCTAAAGTGTTGATCCAGAGGAAGGCAAAAAACCCCCATGAGATAAAACCCCCAATTGTCCTCATTTTAGGGAAAAAATTCCTTCCCGACACCAATCTGGCAATCGGAATAAATCCCTGGATCAGCGACTCTTCTCCAGAATCCTGGTCACTATAACTTGTTCTATTATTACATCTAGAAATGTATCCAGACCCTGCTCCAGAATCCCGGTCACTATAACTTATTATGAAATTATATCTAGAAATGTATCCAGACCCTTCTCCAGAATCCTGGTCACTATAACTTGTTATATTATTACATCTAGAAATGAAACCAGACCATCCCCCAGAATCCCGGTCACTATAACTTGTTATATTATTACATCTAGAAATGTATCCAGCCCCTTTTCTCCAGAATCCCGGTCACTATAACTGTTATATTATTACATCTAGAAATGTATCCAGACCCTTCTCCAGAATCCCGGTCACTAGAATTGTTTATATTATACACTAGAAATGTACCCAGACTAGAGATGGCGAATTGATTCTAATGAAGTGGAATTCGTTTAGAATTTCGGGAAAAACTTCGGTTCGGAACGAAGTCAAAATTTTGGGGGTACTTCGGGTTGAACGAAGTGTGCTTTTGATTGATAAAAATGGCTGCGAGCACATGGCGTACATGGGGCAAAGCACTCTGGGAGGAAGAAGCAAGCCTGCAGGGACATGTGCAGAGGTGAAGCCAATCAGAGACCGGCGGGGTTCTGTGACGTCACCGCACTATATAAGTCCGGGCGCGACGCCTGGAGCTCACACTCCTCTCAATGTGCTCATCAGGGAAGGTGCTGCCGCGGCTGATAGCTCTTACTGAAGAATTGATTTTTATAGAGCGATTTTTGTGGGGGGTCTTAGCTTTTCTCAGAGACTGTTCTCTTTAAAGTTCTATTTCTAATTTTTTTGGGGTATTGGATCTGAAATCCCGTGTGCGTCCACTGGGAGCTGCATAAAACATTCAATATCCAAGTGGGATCTAAGCCAGTTCCTGTTGTATTCATTTAAAGAAACAGCGTTTTTACAATACAAATACCACTTCATTTTTGGCTGCTCAATTCTATTGCGCAATTTACATCCAGGGGTAATAAGCGTTTTTTTTGCTGGTGTGCTGACCCCAAGAAACCGTCTTTTTCAACGCCAAAATATATAAATTTTTCCTGTAGCCTAATTCAACAAGCAAAGGTTAATTACAACTGTATCTCTTGTTGTGTGGCTTTAGAAAACACGCAATTGTAACACGCTACAAGCTACTATTTTGTGCGGCTCAATTCTTTGGCGCAATTTAACATCCAGGGATAATTAAGCGTTGTTTTGCTGGTGTGCTGACAAAATAAACCGTCTTTTTCAACGCCAAAATCTATAAATTTTTCCAGTAGACTAATTCACAAGCAAAGGTAAAAGGAGTTGTCTCCCCACAGCGTTTCAAAGAATGCATGAAAGAAATTCTCTGTCACTTCCTGGTTCAGACTAATTTGCATAAACTCCATGCTGTACAGAATAAACTCCGTGCTTTCGGGATGCTAATTAGATCAGATTAGCTTCTCAAAACTACTTGCGGGACTTCTTATCTGATCCCCAAAACAAAAGCCCTAATTCAGAGCTGTTTTACTTGAGATAAATAAGCTTTTACTGTCTGGCAGCACAGGACATGACTGACACTGCCAACCTGTGTGATGACTCACTCTCTGTTATCTCATTGAACAAACAGCCCCAGGAGATTTGTTTACAGGTAGGTTACTGGGGGGAACTGAAATAGCCATGGGAGGTAATAATTTCACTTGTATCTCTTTAGGGAAAACAGAGGACAAATGCAATATATTTGGAAAATGTCTTTATTTTGTGTTCCCTACAATTTGAAAGCTATTCTTTGTAGCGAGACAACCCCTTTAATTACAACTGTATCTCTTGTTGTGTGGCGTAGAAAACACGCAATTGTAACACGCTACAAAGCTACTATTTTGTGCGGCTCAATTCTTTGGCGCAATTTACATCCAGGGGTTAATTAAGCGTTGTTTTGCTGGTGTGCTGACCCCAAGAAACCGTCTTTTTCAACGCCAAAATATAAAAATTTTTCCTGTAGCCTAATTCACAAGCAAAGGTTAATTACAAACTGTATTCTTGTTGTGTGGCTTTAGAAACACGCAATTGTAACACGCTACAAAGCTACTTTTTTGTGCGGCCAATTTTTGGGGCGCAATTTTACACCAGGGGTTAATTAAGCCTTGTTTTGCTTGTGGTCAGAAAAAAATAAACCCTCTTTTTCAAATCCAAAATATATAAATTTTTCCTGTAGCCTAATTCACAAGCAAAGGTTAATTACAACTGTATCTCTTGGTGTGTGGCGTAGAAAACGCGCAATTGTAACACGCTACAAAGCTACTATTTTGTGGGCTCAATTCTTTGGCGAATTTTACATCCAGGGGTTAATTAAGCGTTGTTTTGCTGGTGTGCTGACAAAAATAAATGTTTTTTTCAACGCAAAATATATACATTTTTCCTGTAGCCTAATTCATGCCCGAAGGTTAATTAAGCCTGTTTGTGCTTTTACATTCAGTAAAATACACAGTTTTTTTTTAAACGGCATATACAAGTAAATTTTTCCTGGCCATTTGTGGAGCGCAATTTATATCAAGGGTTCCCCAAGCTTGTTACTGGGTTCATTTGGAGTCAAAAACAGGGTGTATATTTATCATATACGGGTTTCATCATCAAACAGTGTTGTACATTTTAGAACAAACAGTATGTCAGACAGAGGGTGGCAGGCTCTTCACCTGCGAGTGGCAGAGGCACAAACATTCCAGGCCCAGGTCGCAGCACTGCAAGGGGAGGGTCGCAGCAGGGGTCACTCGGTGGGGCCCCACAACTGCCGCTGTCATCTAGCGGCTGTGTACTGACTAGCAACCCAAGGGTTCTTGATTGGTTGATTAGGTCATCCTCTTCCTCCAGATGACATCTGACAACCCAGCCAAGAATCGGGGGAACGTCAGACACAACCTTAGTTGGCATGGCCCGGGAAGCGGGTCAGCGGCCCTCACCTTTTCTCAGCCCGCCTCTGTCCCATCCGGTTTCTCTCACCCAGAGATTCTACTATGTGGTCTGGGCTCAGCGCCACTATTAGCGAGGATGAACAATTTGAGGAGGGCAGTCAGCAGCTATTTGGGCAGCGAAGAAATGGGGCCAATATCCCCTGCTACATGCAGTAGGGGGCAAAGTATAGATGTGGAGAGTGCATGGAGGTCATGTTGTGAGAGGTCAGCCTCGGCCATCCCAAGACCGGTGATGAGGACAGCAGTGACGATGAAACATAAATAGTTGATGATGTGGGCCGACCGCACTTGGGAGCCGGGTGAGGCAAGGGCTTCATCATCGTCAGGGAAGGGGCGTCAGCTTGAGCATCGACAGCAGCGCAGCCAGCAAGTGGGTGTTTTTGGCCGTGAGTCAGCGGTAGCAGCAGTGTGAGGTCGGGAGCCAAGTGGCCACGGGGTAAAAAACCCCCTTCGCAGGTCCAAGAAAGTAGCGGCACAGGGGGTCAGCGAGGGGAGCGGCGGCAGTTTGTCACTCAGTTTCGGAGCGTTGGCGGTAAAAACCGATACTCGGCGGGGTGGGCAGTTCTTTGCTAAGACACCGGAGGAGCCAAATTTTGGGTTATGTAGAATCTGTAAGCAGAAAGTGAAGGTGGCCAGGGAGCTAACGTTGGCACCGGCCCTGCGTCAAAAACATGGGAGCGTCACCATCCGGTGGCCTGGGAGAAGGTGGCTCAGATGTGGTGGTCCATCCTGCCGCCGCAGCAGCAGCGCCCAGTGGCATGCATTTCCATTGCAGCCAGTCAAGGCTCCACCACCTCTGCAGAAGGGAGCTGTTTCTCTTTGACAAACATCTCCCGGTCCAGATGCTCCTGCTCCTCGCTACTCATGGTGCAAACTGGGCGTTCAGCGAAGCGATTGCAAAGAGACAACAGTATGAGTCCAACCATCCTAAGGTGCAGCAAACTGACCGTGCTCCTGTCCAAGTTGTTGGTACTGCAGTCCCTCCCTTTCCAAAAGGTGGACTCTGCACCGTTCAGAGAACTAATGGCTTGGAGAGTTCCAAGCCGTAATTTCTTTTTCCAAAAAGGCAAATACCAGCACTTCATAAATATGTAGAACGAAGGTGGGTCAGTCCTTGAGCTTATCCCGGTTTGTTCCAAGGTGCACGGCAGCGCGGAGTCTGGAGCTGTAACTTACGGGTCAGGGACAGTACATGTCCTTTACGGCCCATTGGGTGAATGTGCTTCGGCCCAGGCACACCAACAACTTGGACAGGAGAACGCCGCTTTCTCCTCCACGTGTCAAAATGCTGCAAACCCGCGCCAATGTCCGCCTCCTCCACCACACCAATATCTCAGCCTCCACAAGTACTGCTCCATCATACCACATGTGTAGGGCACAGCGGTGTCAGAGTTCTACACCTGGCTTGCCTCGGCGAACGAAGTCCCACAGGGGAGGAACTGCTCCGCGTCATGCAGCAAGAAATCGATGTGTGGCTTTTTCCGCGCCAACTGCAAATCGGAGCCATTTGGGGACGGACAATGGGAGGAACATGGTGTCCGCCGCTGCACCCAGGAGGGATGGTTCCATGCGCCTGCATGGCGATGTGTTCAAACTGGTTGTGGAAAAGGTTCCTGAAGTCTTCCCCCGATCTTCAGAAAAATTCTGAAAATGGCCAGGAAACTGTGCATGCATTTATCCATTCGTTTCAAAGCCCGGAACACCCTCCTCGAGTTGCATCGGCAGAACGGCCTCCCCCAACACACTCTGATTATGCGATTTTTTCCACCCGCTGGAATTCCAGCCTGCAAAATGTTGGACCGACTGTATGAACAGAGAAAGGGCCATTAACGATTTTTTTATGTCCAGGCAGACAGGAGTACTCCCTGTGTAACTTTGATGTCAGCCAGTGGCAGCTCATGCGTGACACCTACCGTTTGGTTTAGGCCATTCGAGGGGAGGGGGACGTTATTTGTCAGTCGCCAGGACTACGGGGTGATAACATCATTCCACTGCTTCATGTCCATGGAATAGATGCTTGAAAAAATCTGTCTGGGCAGGGGACTGGAGACGTGGCGACTACATCTCGTGGCCCCATGAGCCCGGTGGGGACTGAATGGAGGAGGAGGAGGAGGAGGACCCTTGGGCAGAAGCATTGTCTGGGGAAAAGAGTGGATTTTTTACCCAGATGACAAGAGGAGGAGCAGGAGCAGCTGGAGGAGGTGGATGGAGATGAGGAAGACGAGGCAGATGACCCCAAGCACCGGGTTTGGGAGTATTTCAGTGGAAATGGAGGCAGGGAGCCCCTCGGAGTCACTTGTGCAGATGGCCCGCAGCATGCTTTTGCTGCTAGTGACAGCTGAATAGTCAGCAAACCGGCAGAGGGATGACTTTGGCTCTCCACCCTATTGGACCCTCGCTACCGGTCCAAATGGGAGCCTTTTTCCCAGATATCGAGAGGGAAGACAAACTCAAATACTATAGGGAAATTCTCCGGAATCAGTTGGCTTTCTGCCTATGTGCGGCATCGTCCCTCCTCGGTCAGGTCTTCGCGGGGGGGTTCCAACGGGCTCACGTAGTTCTGCCGCGGCTGCTGGGGGAAGGTGGGGGGGTAGGAGCAGTACCAGCCCATCAGTAGTAACCTAAGTCTGGAGTCACTGATGAGCAGCTTCCTTCACCCGCCTAGTGAGGAGGGCATTTGCCAGCAGCAGCAGGACGTGGAGCAGTCCCTGAAAACCCAAAAGGTTTTTGGCCTACTTGGACAGCACTCTGCCACCTCAGTTAGAAGATCCGTGGAATACTGGGCAGCCAAACTGGATGTGTGGCCGCAAACTTGCCGAGTTTGCAGTGGAGAAGCTGTCCAGCCCGCAGTAGTGTCGGCATCAGAGCGGGTGTTTTAGTGCGGCGGGGGCCATCGTTACCCCAAGGAGAACCCCCTTGTCCACGGGAAATGTGGAAACGACTGACCTTTGTCAAGATGAATTTAGGCGTGGATCGGCCAGGATTTCCACACACCAATGCCTTAGGCGTCAGTCTGGGTTAAAAACTACCTGCCTCAAGCCACTATTTGATGCCGCCACCCCTGATGCCCACAATTGCCCGCAGTTTCTCCATCTGCCACCCAAAACCATCTTTCCAGGGACTGGTTATTGCCACCCACCTCCACACTCTGTCATTGTGCCACTCTATGACCTCATGCTTGCTGCTGCTGTTGCCATGACATCCACACTGTGTCATTGTGCCACTGTCTGACCTCATGCTGCTGCCGCCGTGACCTCCGCTCTCAGTCATTGTGCCACGCTGTGGCTTGCTCCTGTTTTGCGCCTCCAGAATGTCATTGTGCCACTGCCTGATCTCATACTGCTGCCGCCGTGACCTCCACCATGTGTGATTGTGCCACTCTGTGGCATCATACTGTTTTGCCGCCTCCAGAATGTCATTGTGCCACTGTCTGACCTCATGCTTCTGTGGCTGCCGCCGTCACCTCCACACTCTGTCACTAATGTTGCCACCTGAGCTCGCAGCTTGTTTTTTTCCAGCTTTCGCTGGCATGACTTTATCAGGCTACATTCCCGCCTGAGTTTTTTGGTCAGTTTTGCCCTCTTAAGTGCCCAGGGAATTTTATAGTGAAGCGATTCTAAGAGCGGCGGCAGTCATGTGCGTGTCATACTAAAACACAACATTGTATGAAGACCAAACCAAGCTCCCTCTGCATATTTAAGCATGGCACCACGTTCTACAGCACCCTGCAGGCTCTGTGCAGCCTGGAAATAGCTGCTTTTTAACGCGATTCGTGCCGAAGTAATTCGGGCCGAATTTATTTTTGTCGGAAAATTCGGTGAAGTGACCGAATCGAATTTTTGAGAAATTTGCCCATCTCTAATCCAAACCCTTCTCCAGAATCCTGGTCACTAGAACTTGTTATATTATTACATCTAGAAATGTATCCAGACTGTTCTCCAGAATCCTGGTCATTATAACCTGTTATATTATTACATCTAGAAATGTATCCAGACCCTTCTCCAGAATCCCGGTCACTATAACTTGTTATATTATTATACTCTAGAAATGTATCCAGACCCTTCATATATTGCATGTCAATTCTTTGATTGCATCCGCAAGACGGACCTGGACAAGCGTGAGGCAAAAAACGCAGCGGCGATCTCTCATGTGAACGTCACTGCGTGTCTGTCATTGCCGGCAGTGATAAACTCACTGCTAATTGTTAGATGCATCTCCGGGTCCGTCCTGTCGGTGCCCGAGATGCATCCACAAAGCGTATGTTATTACGAAGGTAAAACTCCGTGTGAACAAGCCCTTAGGGTATGTTCACAAGACATTTTGGAAACCCTTTTTACTTGAAGAAAACGCAAATTTAAAACTGCATCCCAAAAATGTATCCAAAAACGCAGCAGCTTATGCTTTCGGATGCATTTTGCATGCATTTTTCGGCTCCGTTTTTCATTATATACATACACAGGTTGTAGTTTGAAAAGGTAGAATCTTTAGTGTAATATACTTTACCCTTACATATGTATGTATGTAAGGGTATGTAATATACTAAATCGGCCCCTAGAGGTCTCATTTGATCTAGAAGAACTGTTTGAACTTTAGTAACCTAATGACCTACATCTTAACTTAGAGTGGAAAGTGGTTAAGTTGTAGGGTAAGAGGATGCCTAATAGAGGGTGCTATAACAGCAAGCATTTTACAATGGTTTCCTATGAGGCCTAATAGAGGGCGCTATAACTGCAAGCATTTTACATGTGTTTCCCAGGAAGCCTAATAGAGGGTGCTAAGACTGCGAGCATTTTACATGCGTTTCTAATGAAGCCCAATAGAGGGCGCTTCCAGCATTTTACATGTATTTAATCTTATAAATCACTTTTTACATATATTGAATTATATAAAAGCTGTTTTTTTTGGTATAGAATGGGTGTTTATAGAAATTATAGAAGTTTTTACTAATACATTTATTAATGTTTTAGATAGTTTATTATAGAATGTTGAGTGTTTTTAGAATTATACTGAAACCACTCAACATTCTATATTAAACTATTTATCTAAAGCATTAATAAATTTAATGGAAGCGCCCTCTATTGGGCTTCATCTGAAACACATGTAAAATGCTGTTAGCTCCCTCTATTGGGTCATTAGGTTACTAAAGTTCAAACAGTTCTTCTAGATCAAATGAGACCTCTAGGGGCCGATTTAGTGTATTACACTTCAAATTTTAATCCAATGCGTTGTTCGGATGCGTTTTTCGTATCAAAAGCGCCTCCAAAACGTACCCAAAAGTATGTTGCGCTTTTGGATCCATTTTTCGGGCTCCAAAAGCGCACTCCATTGTTTCCTTTGGGGATTTCACTTGCGTAAAACGCAAGTAGAATTGACATGTTAAATCCGAAAAACACATTGAAAAGACGCAAGTAAACACGCAGCAGCGATCACTCGTCTGAACGGAGATGCGTGTTTTACATTGAAACCAATGTAAATCACACTGCACATTGTTAGATATGTTTTTTGGATCCGTTTTTGGTCCGAAAAACGGATCTGAAAAAACGTTGTGTGAACATACCCTTACAATGCGCCATATTTATCAGTGTTGATAAATCTGGTGCAGGTTAGAACTGTCTAGTCTAAGTTTATACCACAATGAAGTTGGCTTACGTTGATGCCACAAACTGTGACAAAATTCTGGTGCATTTAAGCCACGCCCCTTTCCCCAGGGCCACGCACCATTTCTCGGAGGAGGCGCAGAAGCGTCTGAAACACATCGTAAATGTGGCGAAAAGCTTGTAAACATTATTTTTGGCGCAAATGGCACAACTGCTTGATAAATGTGCCCAAGTGTGTTGCAGGATTGTAGAAGGGAGGCACTGTGTGTGGTAGAATTGAATTGGGGCACCTGGAGGCGAGTATGTTTTTGTTTTTTTTTCTACATTTTCTCATCCGGTCCCCATCTAAGCATAATTTTAATGAACTGGACAATCCCTTTAAGTGTTGCTCCCTTCATCCTTCTGGCACTAGCTCATGGATGTCTAGTTGGAAGGGTTGTCCAACTTTACAGTTTTAATTTAGTAGTGCGCTGCTGTGATGGTAAAAGGATAAAAAAAACATACCTCTGTCCTGACCTCCAGTCACGGGAACTATCCTTTCTAAACCGTAACTGAGGGCAATGTCTGTGACCACTGCAGCTAATCAGCCTGACGCACAAATCGAATGCAAGTAGTTGGAAGACAAGACGACACCCAGGAAAAGGATCAGCAGCAGCATTGCAGTTTTGGACTGGATTGTCTGGGACCCTCCACTGGAGTTGATTCTTGGGGCCCACCAGTGGAGTTGATTCTTGGGGCCCACCAGGGGGGTTGATTCTTGGGGCCCACCAGTGGGGTTGATTCTTGGGGCCCACCAGTGGAGTTGATTCTTGGGGCCACCAGTGGAGTTGATTCTTGGGGCCAACTAGTCGAGTTGATTCTTGGGGCCCACCAGTGGAGTTGCTTTTTGGGGCCCACCAGTGGAGTTGTTTAGTGGGGCCCACCCGGGGCGTTGCTTATTGGGGCCCACCAGTGGAGTTGATTCTTGGGGCCCACTAGTGGAGTTGATTCTTAGGGCCACCAGTGGAGCTGATTCTAGGAGCCAACTAATAGAGCTGATTCTTGGGGCCCACTAGTGGAGTTGATTTTTGGGGCCCACCAGTGGAGGTGATTTTTTGGGCCACCAGTGGAGTTGATTCTTGGGGCCCGCCAGTGGAGTTGATTTTTGGGGCCCACCAGAAGAGTTGATTCTTGGGACCCACCAGTGGAGTTGATTCTTGGGGCTCACCAGTGGAGTTGATTCTTGGGACCCACCAGTGGAGTTGATTCTTGGGGCCCACCCAGTGGAATTGATTCTTGGGGCCCACCAATGGAGTTTATTCTTGGGCCCACCAGTGGAGTGATTCTTGGGGCTCACCAGTGGAGTTGATTCTTGGGGCCCACCAGTGGAGTTGATTCTTGGGGCCCACTAGTGGAGTTGATTCTTGGGGCCACCAGTGGAGTTGATTCTTGGGGCCAACTAGTAGAGTTGATTCTTGGGGCTCACCAGTGGAGTTGATTCTTGGGGCCACCAGTGGAGTTGATTCTTGGAACTCACCAGTGGAGTTGATTCTTGGGGCCCACCAGTGGAGTTGATTTTTGGGGGCCGCCAGTGGAGTTGATTCTTGGGCCCACCAGTGGAGTTGATTTTTGGGGGCCGTCAGTGGAGTTGATTCTTGGGGCCCACCAGTGGAGTTGATTCCTGGGGCCCACCAGTGGAGTTGATTCCTGAGGCCCACCAGTAGAGTTGATTCCTGGGGCCCACCAGTGGAGTTGATTCTTGGGGTCCATGCTACAGCTATTTTTCTCCCTAAAAAACAGCCCCGGGCCTGCCATTGCCCAGAAGTTTTCTACAGCCACAACCTTAAATTATAAATATGGAGGTGCAAAATCCCTTTGAAACCACTGGCCTGCACCCATGGACAGCTAAGCTATTGTCTTTGGCAGAAGGCAGCCATCTTTTTCCAAACGTGATCAAGCCCTTTAAATGGAGGTATCCTGGTGTGCTTAATCCCCGCATAGCTAGGAGTGCCATGGCTGCTCGGGTTACTTCCATCAATAAAGCAGCGCACTTTCTAAAACGTGATTCATAGCTATGAGATTTCAGCAGAGAGATTTGTGCGGGGCTTCTGCACACTGTAATGACCTCTACTTTCTACACAAATCCCCCACAAATAACAGTTTATTTCCATGGGGACATTGCTTTTTCCTCATTAAGAAAACCGCCTCGTAGGGACATGGTTATATTTCATAGCAATTTTATATATCAAATCCATTTTAAAAATCCATACGATAGAAAACAAATACAACCAATTCACAAAAGCTTTCCCTTTAGTCTGGCTTGAACTGGCGACCTATGAGTTACTGTATAATCTGCCTGAACCTCAGGTCTATATTCTTACAATTTACGGCCAATTCCTGCCTCGTTCATAGGTTTCTGTGCTTTTTCTCTGGATAATTATTAACAATTACTGCGTCTCCTTTCACCTTCGGCTTGAAACACATTTTTATTTCTGTACTCTGCTGAACCCTACCTGTGTGAACAGTTTGGCTATGTGGCTTTAACAGGCAATGGATATATAGGAAACATGAAGAATAAAGGGTATATGTATAATGCACAGGTGACATGTAAGCTGGACAGTAACATAAGACAGGTCTCGGTCATCTTGCCTTGTTTCTCTGGTAAAAAAAAAAGGTTTACAGGGGTGGAATCAAGGGGAAGCAGTGTAAACCCTTTTGGGGTCCCTGGGTGCAGTTTGCCCTTGGGCATGGTAGGCCTGTGTCTGATTTCCAAGGTGCAAAAAATAGAAGCAGAAAGCAAGAAATATGTGCAGTCACTTACAGTAGTTGTAGGGTGGCCCCCAAGAATCAACTCCACTGCATGCTGAGACTGGCCCACAGAGGAAACCCATGGTGGGCCTCTGAGCATGGCAGGTTTGGGGCTGCTTTTCAGGGACATAGGAAGAAATACAGAAAGTTAAAGTAAGAGACACAGTGCAAGATTCATGTACAGTAGATGAAGTTGGGGCCCCATTAAGCAACTCCACTGGTGGGAGTCAAGAATCAAATCTGCTGGTGGGCCCCAAGAATCAACCGCACTGGTGGGCCCCAAAAAGCAACTCATGGGCATCACAAGAGAGACAAGAAGTAAGAGTAATGTGTAGTATTTGTAATCATGCACAGTAGCTGTATAATGGGCCCCTAGGATCAACTCCACTTGTGGGCCCCAAAAATAGACTTTACTGGTGGGCCTCAAGAATCAACTCCATTGTTGGGCCCCAAGAATCACCTCTACTGGTGGGCTCCAAGAATTAAAATTAGCTTGGGAGCCCCAAGAATTAACTCCACTGGTGGGCTCCAAGAATTGACTTTACTGGTAGGCCCTAAGAATCAACTCCACTGCTGGCTGGTATTGACCCACAAGGAAACCCCCAGTGGGCTCCTGGGCATGGCAGTCTTGGGGCTGCTTTTCAGGAAGAGAGAAACACAAAGAGACATTTTCAAACATTTCAGCGTGTAAGACAGATAATTATACCACACAGAATAGTTTATATCTACCATCTACAATATCAAACTATTTTACAGTGGGTACGGAAAGTATTCAGACCCCTTTACATTTTTCACTCTTTATTTCATTGCAGCCATTTGGTAAGATGCAAAAAGTTAATTTTCTGCTCATTAATGTGCACTGTGTTCCCCCCCCCCCACCAATCTTGAAAGGAAAAAAACAGAAATGTTGATATTTTTGCAAATTTATTAAACAATGAAACCTGAAATCTCCCATTGTCATAACTATTTAGACCCTTTGCTCAGTATTGAGTAGAAGCACCTTTTGAGCTAGTACAGCCATGAGTCTTCTTGGGAATGATGCAACAAGTTTTTCACACCTAGATTTGGGGATCCTCTGCCATTCTTCTTGCAGATCCTCTCCAGTTCCCTCAGGTTGGATGGTGAACGTTGGTGGACGCCATTTTCAAGTCTCTCCAGAGATGCTCCATTGGGTTTAGGTCAGGGCTCTGGCTGGGCCAGTCAGGAATGGTCACAGAGTTGTCCTGAAGCCACTGCTTTGTTATTTTAGCTGTGTGTTTAGGGTCATTGTCTTGTTGGAAGAAGAACCTTCGGCCCAGTCTGAGGTCCAGAGCGTCTGGAAGAGGTTTTCATCCAGGATATCTCCTTACTTGGCCACATTCATCTTTCCTTCAATTGCAACCAGTCGTCATGTCCCTGCAGCAGAACCCCCCCCCCACCCCCACTCCACCCATAGCATGATGCTGCCACCACCATGTTTCACTGTTGGGATTGTGTTGGGCAGGTGATGAGCGGTGCCTGGTTTTCTCCACCACTTACAATTATTTCTCATAGTCTGGGATCCTTCATGTGTTTTTTGCAAACTGTCTGCGGCTTTCCTATGTCTTGCACTGAGTAGAGGCTTCCGTCTGCGGCTTTCCTATGTCTTGCACTGAGGAGAGGCTTCCGTCGGCCACACTCTGCCATAAAGCCGCGACTGCTGGAGGCTGCAGTATGAGTTGACTTTGTGGAAGTTTCTCCAATCTCCCTCCTGCATCTCTGGAGCTCAGCCACAGTGATCTTACATACAGCACTAGAACCAAGCGCAGTATATAAATACAGAACTTGAACTAAGCCTATAACATAAATCAGGGCTGTGGAGTCGGTAAGCGAAAGCTCCGACTCCGACTCCTCAATTTTCCTGATACCGACTCCTGACTCCTGCTCCCACTCCCTCATACACGGCGCATGTTTAAGTGATAACTTTACTGTAGTAAAATGGTAACATCCGGCTGTTTATTACCTTATGATACAATAATCAAGCAATTTAGGTAGAACAGACACTGACAAGTAAAATGGTAACAATGTTTTTAACTTTTGACTTTCAGGCCCCATATCTCACCATCCACTACAGTTTTGAACATGAGGCAACCATCATTTTATAGACAATCCTCTTACCTATCTTATACATACATTATTTAGTATTAGCATCTGCTTAGTTCTGCAGATGTAGCTGCATTGTTACTGTTTTCCTAAAAATCAAAATTTGGCTTTCAGCACTGCCTGAAACCTTCTGGGCTCTGGATCAGATTCAAGCATGTCTTGACCAAAATCTGATCCCAGGACTCTTCTACATGAATACAGCTTTTTCTTCAACTCTAAGGGTATGTTCACACGGTATATTGTGGTGCGTACAGTACGCGCCACAGTACACCGTGTGTTTCGGGAGCTTGCACTGATCAGCGCGTACACCCGAAGCGCGGGGGGGCTGGCAGCCCGCCGGCCCTATAGACATGTATTACTCGTGGCGCGTAATCGCCGCAAGTAATTGACATGTCACTTATCTCCCCGCGCGAACAACACGATCGTATTGTACGAGTGGGGAGAGGAGGCGTAATCCATAGTTCTCTATGAGAGCTATGAATTACCGTAATTATGGGGCACTTTTCCCTGCGTATTAAGAGCAGTACACCACGAAATACGCGGCGAAATGTGCTCCAAAATAAGCCGTGTGAACATACCCTAAGTGTTCGATTGGGTTGAGGTCTGGGGACTGTGGAGGCCAATACAGCAACTCTACTCCATTGTCATTGAACCCTTCCTTCTCCTTCCTTGACGTCTGCTTCAGGTCGTTGTCCTGCTGGACACTATGTCTGTCACGGTTCACGCTGCGGCCCCTGCTATGGACCATCAGCGTGCCCGTGTCTCTGGCTCTATTCACCCACCTGTCCCAGCTCCTGTTTGCAGGTCTCAGTCTCCATGGCTTCCTCCAGCTTCCTGTCTTCCTGTGCGCAAAACGGGCTCCCTCTAGGGGCACGCGCGCGGCACTGCATGATATTTAAAAGGAGTCAGCGGTCCTTGGTCCGGCCCAGTGACCTGTGAACCTTGGCTTCTTAAGGAGCTTCCTGCCCTCTGGCCATTGTCAGTTCGTTGTTGTCCTCAGCTAGAGCTTGACCCCCTTAACTGCTGTACTGCTGCTGATCAGTTATTTGTCCTTCTGCTTATTATCCTGCTGTACACCTGCTGCTAAATATATTTCTGGCACCTTCTGGATTCTGTTCTTATGTTCACTGCAGCATCCGTTTTTTCAGCCCCCATTTACCCAGACCTGCACCTTCGGCTACCCACTGCCAGCATTGCCATCTGTGCCTGCGGTGGGCCCTGAGGATCCACAACCCGGATATCAAACGGGCGGCGCTTGGGGCATTATGTTCGCAGGCAAATCGTTACAGTACGAACTGACTTTCAAATATGGATTCCCGCCGGAGTGACTCTGCCTGACCTGGTAGCTGTGGTGAACCGACATGGCTTTCCATCGGGAGCAAATTGTTTCCGTAAGCTGCGGGACCATCCCCACCCGTTTGACGAGTCATGTCTCCCACGGGGCATTACACCTGCTCCACCACCCGTGTGGCTCCGCCCCCTGCTGCCATGTCCAGTCCTAGCCTGCACTTGCTCTGCCTGCCCTTTTATTCTGGAGACCCCATACGTGTTGCGGCTTCCTCAACCAGTGCAACCATCCATTTTTGAGGTCCTCGGCTCTTTCAGTTCCATTCTGACCGTGCCAAGGTCGCTTTCATCATCAGCCTGCTCTCAGTGAAGCCTTGGCCCTGGGTCTCGACCTCTGTGGGAGAGAGGTGATCGCTGACAGGGACCTCCAGGCATTCCTGAGCGCATTCCGGAAAAAGGACCTTCGAGCTACCTGGGCGCACACCCCCTGCTGCTTCTTCCCTGCTGGGGTTCCGTCAAGGCGACTCCACCGTGGGGACAATATGCCATCCAGTTCCGTACCCTGGCCTCCGAGCTTCCCTGGAACAACGAGGCCCTCGTTGCTCCCTTCTGGGGAGGTCTTGATGGACGCATCAAGGACGAGTTGGCTGGTCGTGACCTACCTACCCCCCTGGACGAACCTCATCGCTCTAGCTACCCGGATCGACATCCGTTTTGGCGGAGAGGGAGTTAGGGGCTTTGCCAAACAGCCTGTGTCCTCTCGTCCTCGCAAGCTCCGCCTCGTCTTGTACCTGAAACCGCGAGCCCACTCGCCTGCACCTGCGTTTTTTTTTTCCAGGATGAGCCTATGGGGGGTCGGCCCGTTTCTCATCTCACCACAGAGGAACGCTTCCCCTCGGACGCAGCTTAAACCTGTGTCTGTACTGCGGCGGTTCCCGTCATTACCTCAAGAACTGCCCAGTCCGCCCGCTGCGCCCGGAAACCCCAGTGCCAGGTGTTGTTGGGGGTGAAGTGACCCTGAATCAAGATGCCTTTGTTCCTCGTTTGACCACTCCAGTCACTCTACGTTTTCATCTGGTGCCGCCTATGAAGTTCTGCCTTGCTGGATTTCCGGCTCCTCCTGAGAACTTTATCCACCCGTCTCTGCTGGAGAAGTTCAGCCTGCCTGTCTCCCGTCTAGAGAGGCCCCTGCGTTTCTCTTCTATCAACGGGGAGATCCTGAAGGAGCCAGTCAAGTTTCGTACCCAGCCTGGGGTCCTTGGGAAAGGGTTTGGGAGTTCCCACCAGGAAAAATCTGTCCTTTTACGTGCTGCCTAGTTCGTCTGCTCCAGTCCTGCTCGGGCTCCCGTGGGTTCCAGCTTCACAACCCATCCCTGGATTGGAAAACGGGGGAAGTTGTCCAATGGGAAGCATTGCCACCTAGCTGTCTCAAGCCCGCCCATCTGGAGCAAGCCCTGCCCACCCGTTTCTCTGCCCGTATGTTCTGCTGTGCCAAGGGAAGAACCATGGGGTGCAGGAAGAGCCTCTGGCCCGCAAAGACACCTCTGACTCCCACCCACCCCACCCCTGCCTACTGTTTCTGCTTCTTCTCCCCCCGGTCCAAGAAGTTTTCCGGGACTTTCTGGACACCTCCTGACGACAGTTCCTGGATACCGAGGAGGGGGGTGGTTCCCCCAAGCCGTTTTGTGGGTACCCGGCTAGCCCCGGAGGGGAGGGCTTAAGGGGGGGGGTACTGTTCACGGTTCACGCTGCGGCCCCCGCTATGGACCCTCAGCGTGCCGTGTCTCTGTGTTTCTGGCTCTATTCACCCACCTGTCCCAGCTCCCGTTTTGCAGGTCTCAGTTCTCCATGGCTTCCTCCAGCTTCCTGTCTTCCTGTGCGCACACGGGCTCCCCTAGGGGCACGCGCGCGGGCACTGCATGATTTCTTAAGGAGTCAGCGGTCCTTGGTTTCCCGGGGCCCCGTGACCTGTGACCTCTGGCTTCTTAAGGAGCTTCTGCCCTCTGGCCATTGTCAGTTCGTTGTTGTCCTCAGCTAGAGCTTGGACCCCCTTAACTGCTGTACTGCTGCTGACTCAGTTATTTGTCCTTCTGCTTATTATTTTCCTGCTGTACAAACCTGCTGCTAAATAATTTTCTGGCACCTATCTGGATTCTGTCTTATGTTCACTGCAGCATCCGTTTATCAGCCTCCCCAATTTCCCAGACCTGCACTTCGGCTACCACTGCCAGCATCTGCCATCTGTGCCTGCGGTGGGCCTGAGGATCCACACCGGATATCCAACGGGCGGCGCTTCGGCATATGTTCGTCAGCGCAATCCGTTACAATGTCTTCCTTTTCATCCCCATAGTACTTCAGTGTATGAAGTAACTCATCTTGTAGGACCCTCACATAGAGCTCAGCATTGAGATCAACATCAATCCTGGTCAAGTATCCAACATCTTTGGCTGTGAAACATCCCCATATCCTCAGGCTTCTTCCACTGAACCTGACAGTTCTTCCAGCTTGATTTGTTAGCCTCCTTTTCCCTTGATTCTTCCCATTCCCCCCATCAGAGCCCAGTTATTGACTTTCATCTCATTGCTCCAAATCACCAGTTTCCAATCTTCCATTTTTCGTACTTTTTGGCAAAATCAAGCCATTGCTTCTTATGAAGTCGAGGATTCTTCACCTTTTTTCGGGCCATCATTCCAGACCTGTGTAATATGTGTTGCCCGGTGCTATTAGGGAATGTGAGAACAGGTTGTAATTTGTCCCACCACCAGGAGCAAAACAGTAACAATGCAGTTACATGAGAAGAATCTGTAGAACTAAGTAGATGCAGGTCAAAAATTATGTATGATATGCCAAGAGATTGTCTATAAAAATGATGGAGTCTCACATTGAAAGCTGCAGTGGATGGTGAATATGAAAACCTGAAAGTCACAAGTTCCAAACATTGTTACCCTTTGCTTTTCGATGTAAAATATATTTATAGGATACGACTTTCCAAACAAAAAAACTTTAATAATTGTAAATATGAAGTGAAAAATTTTGCTGAAATCTGTTTGCTATGGGTGGTCTTTTCCCCCGGGGAAAGCGCTTTGTGCTCCATGTCATAAAAATTACACCCCTAAAGTGATGAGGCTGAAGATATGGGAGGTAGCCGGGCCGGACCCAATTCCCTTACCTTTGCATGGAAATTGAATAACGGGGCCCAAAATTTATTATATATTTTAGGAGTCGGTCCATTTTTTTACCGATCCTGCAAAAATGGGCACCGAAAACCCGACAAAAAAAAAACTGATTTAAAACATATAATCGAAAAAAAAGCTTTTGTAAAAAAAACAGTCCCCAAATGCAGCTAAAGTATTAAAAGTGTACAGAGACATTAATATTTTTTTATACCAAAAAACTGTGTCAGAGCAAATAGCATAACATAAATACAGCAAAAGAACCAAGTTCATAAATACAGTACTACGAGTAAGCTTATAAGATAATACAGTGCCAGTACATAAATACTGAACTAGAATTAAGTCAAAATAGAACCCAGTCCCAAAAAACCAAATGATTTTACACACATACAGTATCAAAACCAAACTTATCATACAGCACACAGATGCAGATCAGTTTATACAGCTTCAAAAACAAGCTCAGTACATAAATAAAGCACTTTAACCAAGCTCAGTACATAAATATAGTAGTGGAACAATGCATATCCCGTATAAACCAAAACGAGTACATACAGCACCAGAGCAGTCTAAATCTACAGCACCCAAAACAAGCTCACAACATAAATACAGCACTAGAACCAAGCTAATAAAATTACACCACACGAAAAAGCTCAGAACATCAGTGCGGGAAAATTAACCTTTAAAAAAAATTATTTCAGAAAGGGAAACAAAAAAAAAAATTTAAAAAAAATTTTCCTTTACGAGCAAAGCCCAGAACAAACCCTTTGGAACCGGGGCCCCAAGCTCAAAAATTTTACATAAAGGCCACCGGGGAAAACCAAAAAACGGGGTACCATAAAAAAACAGCACCAAAGCTGGGCCCCCAGAAAACAAAAAATTCCACAAAAACATTCAAAAAAAAATTAAAACCCGGGGAAACAAAGGCTAAAAACCCTTTTTTAAAAAATTTTAAACCCCAAAAAAAAACCAAAGGGGGCTTTTTAAAAATAAAATATGCACCAGGGGCCGAGATCATTTTACAAAAATTGGGGTTACCAGAAAAAAATTTAAAGAACATCAAAAAAAAATTTTCCCAGCCCCAAAGGGTTTTATTTTTCCATAAAAAAAAAACACCCCAAAAAGAGCTTTTACTAAAATACAAAAAATTACGGGGGAACCCAAAACCAAAAAGTTTTTTATCGAAAAAGTCCCCAAAAAAAAAGGCTTTTTTTACTTTTTAATTTTCAGAAAAAAAAAAACAAAGCTCACCCCACAAAAAATTAATTTTTTACCAGAAAAAAAAAGCTAAAAACCCTTAAAAAAAAAACCAAAATTTTTTAAAAACCCCAGTAAAATTATGGTAAAAAAAAAAGAAATCCCCATCATATTAAAATGGGGCCCTTACACCAAGCCTAACAAAACAAAGGGTTTAATTTGATTTTAAACCCTTTTCAAAAAATTTTTTGAAAAAATATGATACAAAAAAAATTCCCAAAGTTTTTGGCCTGAAAAAAAAAATTTTCCCTTTGGGGGGGAAAAACCCAGGGGGAATTTTACTGGCTGTATTCTGGGCCCCCGGGTTTTCTGGGCCCCCTTTCCAACCCCTTTTAAAAAAAGGCATTGACCCTACAAAAAAACAAAGGGACACCCAAACCAAAAACTTAGTTTTTATTTTTTGATTTTGGGAAAAGAAAATAAAGAAAAGTTTTAAAGCTAAACAAGTTAAATTTACCCGGGGAAAAACCTTTTAAAGGGGTGAAGAAAAAGCTTTGGCTGGTGCTTGATAATAACAGTTAAATATGTTTTTCAAAAAAAAAATTTTTCAAAAAAAAACCCAATTTTTAAATAAAGGGGCCTTTAGGGGGTAAAAAGGGGGAAGGGGGGGAAAAGAAATTTTTGTGCTGAATGGGTTGTTTTTCAGTTTCCCCTCACCCGGCTATAAACCCTAAAAAAATTTGTTCAACCTTTTTTCAGGGGATGGGGGCTCCCAAAGGCCTGGTGGGCAATAGTTTACGGGGCCCTTTGTTTCCTCTCTTTTCGTTTTGGCCTGCCATCGCTATTCGCTATGGGCTAAAAGGGGAACCGGGTTTCCTTCTCCCCTGTTTGGGGCTGCCAGGGGGCCTGGTCGCTAAAAGCTACGGGGGAACCGTTTCTCCCTCTCCTGATAGGCTGCCAGCCTGTAACTATAGCTCGGGGCCTGGTGTCCTCAGCAGCTCGTTACTGTAGGCCAGTAGAAGCCAGTAAACACGCCCCTGAATTCAAAAATGAAACCAAGGAAACAGGACTGAGGTACGATGAATCGATGGAGTGAGACAACCCCTTTAAGGGTCAGTCCACACGGCATGGTTTATTGGTAAGTTTTTCAGACGGTTTGCGGATTTAGAAACTGTCTGTAAACCGACAAGCAACCATCCCCATAGACTTTAATTGAAAATCCGTTCAGCAGTCCACATTGAACGGATTTTCTGCCGGAAAGTTTTTTACACCACCCACTCGGTTTTTGGGCAGAAGGTGTGAAATTCAGTGGTTATGGGAGCCGGGCGAATCCACAAACAGAACTGTTCTCCAAGGCCACGCAAAAGATGATAAAATACCGGCCAGATTCTTAAACAGAATACGACCACCACTTTACATATGCCGTGTGGCCGTACCCTAACCCCTTAATGACCATGGACGTATGAGTAAACCCCCAAAAAAGTACGATTTTTTTTTTCAAAATTTTGTCCCACTTGGAATTTTTTTGCGGTTTCCCAGTATATTTTATAGCACAGTGAATGACACTGGAAAAAAATTAAAAAGTTATGGCTCTGGGAAGGCGAGGAGGGCAAAACGAATGTTTTCAACCCCAAAAAAAATGGGAAGGTCCTTAAGGGTTAAGGGGTTTTGCCACGAAAGTAAAATTTGAACGTGGGAAGTTTGAAAATTAAAATAATAAACATTTTCAATATTTATTTATTAAAATTCTGAAAACCCTTTTTTGTTTTAGCTGCCCTTTAGTGATCCAATGTTTCATGCTCGTCTCCAGGGGGTACGACCAGGGCTGAGAGCTCCTCAGTCCTGGTCGCACCTTTCTCAGACATCACCTCTCTTCTCAGGCATCTACTGAGTGTTCAAACCCCGGGTGCTGTCCTTCTACTCTTTTCCTTTGGAATATTTATTAATAATTCAAACATTGCAAATAAAAAAAAGAAAACCTCATCAGGTCTGTGCATTGATAAAGAGAAAAAAAATCCACAGGTTTGGTTCCTGCAGGGATTTGAACCTAGGAACCTTGTGCTTTAAAAGCAAAAATGTTACCTCTGAGCTACAGTGTAGCTACTTGCAATTCTATACATAAACAAACTAGAGAGAGTAAAGGCCTGGTGATGTCATCCTGCTGGGTCACATGATATGCAATTAAAACAAATCACACGCCTCCTTCTGAGCACACAGAGCTGAAGAGCTGGATGCAGGAGGTAGGAAATGAGATTGTGGCAAAACCCCTTTAATGGTCATCAGTATTACAGTCCTAAAAAAAACATGTAATGTGCCTGCTTGAAGAAGAAGAAGATAGGACCTCTGCTACTGCTGGGTTGGCAATTTGGCAGAATTTAATTTTCAGTCATTTGCACAAAATGTTATTATCAAATGGATTTTGGGTACATTAGTTAAAAGGTACGCTTAGACCAAATACCAAATCTTATGTCTATGGCCAGTAACAGGGTGATGCTTATTTGATACTTATCTTTTTCAGGGCTGGTTGTTCGACTGCTTTTTAGTTTAGATATTGTAGAGCAAAGCTGCAGTCTGCAACTTCATTTAAATGGGGGATATCCCACAACAAAATATTGCATTTCTATAATAATCCATGAAAATCATACAGGCCAGGAGGCATTTCAACACATTTTTAAAAGCAGAATGTAGACAAAGGAGCATTGTTTTGAACTACAATTCCTACCAGGAGTATGTGTTAGTCTGAGACACACCTCCTGCTTCCTTATTGGTTCAGCCCGCTCATCTGTCCCACCTCCCTGCAACTCTGGCTCTTCTGATTGGCTGCTGTGTACAGCATGATTTATCCATACCAATTGGGGTGGATTCTCTGCACATTCCATAATTGTCTAATCCAGGCATCCTCAAACTGCGCCCCCCCCCCCCCCCCCAGCTGTTGGGAAACTACAACTCCCATCATGCATTTATATAATCTATAACAGTGGGAATAATAGGAGTTATTCCCGACAGTTGGAGGGCCGCAGTTTCAGGATGCCTGATCTAATCATGTGAAAACTGGAATGGTAACACCCATCTGACCGATTCAGTAATACATTTCTAGAGGGAATAAGAGAGGAACAGCACAACACAGAGGTATTGGAGAAGATTCTCCAGAATTGTTATATCACAGGGAATGCAAGGATTTACTCAAACAGACAAGTCAGGAGAGGTCACGGGTCCTCTTTAAATTTTACCAAAAAATACAACTTTGTTTAGAACATGTAAGAAAAATGGCTCGTACTCAGTGCCACACTTTGTAGACTCGTTCCCTAAAAAAAAAGACAGACATTAAGCTTCCTTCTACAAAACTTTCCAACATTTCGGAGTCAAGTCTCTAATATTTTACAGGGCCAAAGTTTTACCTATAAAGTTCTATCCAGTTTCACGGCATTAGACTGGAATTTTAAATCTGACCACATCCTCATCAAGCCAACCACCCGCAGGTCTCAGGTATCCAGCATCTACACATATTACGTAACTACTGTAAGGTCATGTTCCCACGGATTAATGCGGGATGGATTTCGCCCGCAATTATGCCGTGTACCCGGCAGTGGGGGAGGGGGGGGGCAGCTCGCCGGCCCCATAGACATTCATTATCCCCGGCGCGGATTCCGCCGGGATAATGTGCACGTCACTTCTCTCCCCGCTCGCGGAATACGGCGTGCGGAGAGAGGAGCCGTAATCCATAGTTCTCTATGAGAGAACTGTGGATTACCGTAATTATTGGGACGGATTTGGTCCCGTATTTCGCGCAGTATGGCGCGGAATACGGGACCACATCGGTCCCAACATAAGCCTTGTGAACATGGCCTCACTCCTCAAGAATTTGCTAGTATACCACCGCTAATGGTTTACAATGTGAGTCCAGAAGCCAATTTATATTACTGCATTTGGCGCTGCCCAAATATCCAGGTCTTTTGGACATCCATTCATCCCTCTCCCGTCCTTTGGGCTCACTGATGTAAACTCACAGGACATCTGCCGAGGAGACCTACGCCTTATCCACATGACTGTGTGAGTAGCTGCCAGGAAAGCAATCCTCCAGGTCTGGAATCAACCAAATACTCCATCGTAGGGGTTATTGTTAGAGAAACTTATGTTTATAACGAAGATGGACTGGGTGGAGGCATTTTTCAATTGTGGGGATTTTGCTGGCAACAGTGAGGAAGAAAGTGAATACAGTGCTCCCTCAAAACACAATGGAGGATACAATATTTTCAACATACAGTGATTTTTCCTGGGACACTGAATGCTGAGTGAGGTTTCATTGTACAATGTCCCAGACACTGATCCAACCAATTATCATGAACATTTAATTTGTAAAATCTATGCATTAGTGCAGTGCATGCAGTGATTGTCGGTCTAGTAGTCCCTCTACTGCACAGTGTGGTACTGCATGTCCTGTACTGCTCTTACATATGAAGTGCATGCAGTGATTGGTGGTCTATAGCGCCTCTCTACAGTACAGTGCGGTACTACATGTCCTGTACTGCTCTTACATGTATTAGTGAGGTGCATGCAGTGATTGGCTGTCTATAGCGCCTCTCTACAGACAGTGCGGTACTACAATGTCCTGTACTGCTCTTTACAGTATTAGTGAGGTGCATGCAGTGATTGGTAGTCTAGTAAACTCCTCTTACAGTACAGTGCGGTACTACATGTCTGTACTGCTCTTACTGTATTAGTGAGGGGCATGCCCGTGATTGGTGGTCACTATGGGGCCTCTCTACAGTACAGTGCGGTACTACATGTCCTGTACTGCTCTTACATGGATTAGTGAGGCGCATGCAGTGATTGGCAGCCTAGTAGCGCCTCTGTACACTACAGTACTACATGTCCTGTACGGCTCTTACATGTACTAGTGAGGTGTATGCGGTGATTGGTTTTCTATAGCGCCTCTCTACAGTACAGTGCAGTACTACATGTCCTCTACTGCCCTTACATATATGAGTGAGGTTCATGTAGTGATTTGCGGTCTATAGCACCTCTCTACAGTACAGTACGGTACTACATGACCTGTACTGCACCTACATATCTTAGTGAGGTGCATGCAATGATAGGCGATCTAGTAGCGCCTCTCTACAGTGCAGTACTACATGCCCTGTACTGCTCTTTCATGTGCCAGAATGAGCGGCTCCTTTGTGCACCAGGTGAGGGCCCCATTTTCTTTTTCCTGCTACATTGTGTATAAAGTCCATGACCAGAGATGCTGCTTTCCTCATCACAGAAAATGATTTCCAGCTTCCCGCAGCTCTCTCTGATGTTATATGGAATGATGCACTTAATCTGGATTAGTTATCGGCTTCATTTTCTTTCATCTCCATTTTGCATTATGTTGATGACATTTTGCGGCTTTGGAGCCAGTTACCAATTTTCCATAGAGTTATGGTTTCAACATACAATGGTCCTTCTGGAACCAATTAATATTGTGAGGGACCAGTGTACATACTTTGTCTCCACTATCTAGTTTCAAAAGCAAAGACTTGCTGGAAATGACTTCATCGCCCTTTTCTTGGAAGGGGAGGATACAGATATGTTAGATATCAATGAGAGGCTTATTGTAGGATTAAATATTTTGGGACAAGGAGAACTATTTCTATACTTATGTTGTAACTGAACACGCAGGTTTGGTGTGTGTGCCTTAATACTGGATAAATACTAACAGATTAAATTCTGTCTTGGCCTGACTAAGCAAGTATTGTATAGCATAACCACTGAACCTACAACTTATTTTACATCTTTTGGGTCCAAACTCGCTGTGTGTTATAATACAGTAAAAAAAAAAAACAACAAAAAAAACTTTTAGTGGTACTGAACAAGGAGTTCATGCTTTTAAGGGGGAGATGGCACTTTAAATGCTCCAATATCTGAAAGAGGATTATAAGGCTATGTTCACACGGCGTAATTTCGGTGTGTATTTGCGCTCTAATACATGTGAAATGCGTGCCGAAATTACGGTAATCCATAGTTCTCATAGAGAACTATGGATTATGCCTCGTCCCCCCGCACGTACAATACAATTGTATTGTACGGGCAGGTAGATAAGTGACATGTCAGTTATTCGCGGCGAGTATGCGCATGTATAGTACATTGTGTGAACATCATACCCTTACACTCATCATAGGAAGATTTGAAAACAACAAAGAGGCGTGTGAATACCTAGTCATGTGTGAACTACAACACTGTTTTACATTGGAATCAATGAACATGAACTCTGGGCATTTTGGAGGCTTTTTTATGCTAAGGAAACGCTCTGATAGCAGCTCCGAAAATAACGTCAAAAGCAGCCATGTGAACTTACCCTTAAAGGGAACGTCTCATCAGAAAATGATGTATTATTTAACTCAAATTTAAAAAAAAAAATAATTCTGTTTTCTATATCAGTCCTGATATGCTGTAGTTTTCATTTTGGCCACTAGGCCTAATAAATGTCCGATACTTCCTGTTCTGTAGAGAGAGATTTTCAGCAGTCATCTCGTTATCTGTACAAGCAGGGTTACACTGAAAGGTGACACCAATGTGTATAGATAACACAGGATCCACCAGTCACAATAGGAGGTGTCACAGCTCTCCTCCTCCCTGCACACTGACTTCTTCCCAGGGTCACAGCATAGAAAACCCTCCTATAGAAGTCGATGGGTCCGCTCCTGTTCACAGGCTCCTATGGCCATGAAGCTGCTGTAAAGTATCTCTCTAAATGCTCAGGCAAGAAGAGTGCCTGCATAATCATGAACAGAATTAAGAAATCTACAGGCACAAAATAAAAATGGCTAAAAAGAAAAGGATATTTATCAGTAACTGTGTTAATTAGTATAAACCAATTGTGATAGATTCCCTTTAAATGCAAGAAAGTAGCATTCTCAAAACTTTGCAATTTATTAGGACTCAGTTCCTGTTCCATAACACTTCCTTAGATTTTTATTTTTTGTCTTTGTAATGAACATGCTGTGCATTTGCTATAAACAGGAATAAAAACTTTAAAAAATACAACTTAAAAAAAAAAAATCAAGCCCTCAAACAATGATGTCATGGAAAAACTGGTTATGGCTCTTGCAAGGCAGGAAGGAACATAGTAACGCAAACTACAGTGGGGAAAATAAGTATTTGATACATTGGAGATTTTGCAAGTTTTCCCCACCTACAAAGAATGGAGAGGTCTGTAATTTTTATTTTATTTTTTTAATCATTAAGATTTTTATTAAAGAAAATTTTTCCTTGATTACAGAAATTAACACAAACAGAAAAAAGAAAACCAGAACAAAAAAAAACCCCCGACCATGTAGCAGAAATAACACACAATATAAAGGATGTCAGATAGAACAGGTAAGTTTCCACCTATAAGACCACAGATTCCTCACAAATGTTGAAAATATAGTCGAGCACATAAAGGCATTAGCTAGGTATAAAAGCAGGACCTCAAGTAGCGAATGTCGAAGTTCTCCAAATCTCCCAATTCTGTCTCTGCTTTGAAATTAGGTGGGAGTGGGGGGGACAGTAAGGTTAAGCTCACTGTGATATTGTATATTGACTCTGTTTACCACCTCTACGAAGTGCGGTGCAATATTTGACTTCCAGTGATAGGCAATAGTGAGTCTAGTGGCAATAAGTATGTGTTGGACTACCGTTTGATACTGATATGGGATATCGTGTAAGTAAATATCCAATAAAGCTAGTTCCTGTGTAAGTGTAAACTGTGAGCAATATAGTTGCTGGATCAGGCCTTCTGCCCCGGTCCATAGGGACCTAATCGCGGGGCATGACCACCACATGTGTATCAAGGAGCCAGCCGCCCCAAAATTTCTCCAGCACATTTTGGAGGATCCTGGAAAAATATGGGCCGTTTGGACCGGGGTAAGGTACCACCTGAGATGGATTTTCCTCGATAGGGCCAAGTGATTGATAAATTTTGAATGCCTAGAGCTTGAATTTGCTGCCCTCCACCATTCCTCTATCGGGAAGGATTGAGGCATCTCCACTTCCCACTTGAGCATGTAGTCCAATTTAACTTCATCATCAGCATCCAATAGGGTGGCATAAGCGGCTGAGAGGCCCTTTGTCTGACAGCTATCCCCCAATAGGAAACGGTGGAAGGGAGACTTAGGTGGTGTAGAAGGTAAACTAGGTAAGGAGGAAACCGCATGCCTAATCTGTAGATACACATAGAACTTCGAATTAGGCAACGAATATTGGGAGACAAGGTCTGCAAATGTCCTGAAAACCCCCTCGGAAAATAAGTCACCAATTATCCAAACTCCTCTAGACGTCCAGGGCTCTAAATGAACATCTGGAATAACTCCATATAGCAAGGTCAAAGGGCAGAATTTTTTACTGATATGTATTTTACATTTGACCGCTACATGCTTCTGCCATACATCCAGCAAGTGTTGAGTAGTAGCCAAAGCATAGTGTAAGGGAGGGAGTTGAGGAAACCCTAATAGAATTGCCATGAGGTGGTCTTTAACAGTACCTGAGGATAGTAACGAATTTTCACTATGTGTCCACCGGTGTAACTGAGGGACCTTACAATGTAGAGAGGCTGGCTCCAAGATAGCAGAAATGTTGTATGCCCGCAAGTCAGGAACGGCCATCCCGCCTTGTTTCTTCCAGAGGTAGAGATACTGTCTTTTAAAACGAGGTCGTTTGGACCCCCAGATAAATCTTAAAATCAGAGTTTGTAACCTTTGCACCAGATTGGTGGGGGATAATAAAGGGAAGTGCTCTCGCCAAGTACAAAAACGAAGGGGGGAGGAGCATTTTAGTAAGGTTAATTCTGGCTATCCACGATAAGGAAGAACACCCAAACTTAGCAATTTCAGCAGATAAGGACGAGTGTAACTCTACCCAATTACGCTCTATGGTATCAGAAAGGTTTGGAAAAATCTTAACTCCTAAATATACGAATCTGACCAGGTAAAATTAAAATGGAGTAGTTCAGAACGGATTTGGGAGGGACAATACAGAGGCAAAATGGTAGACTTGGTAATATTGAACTTATACAGTGACACCTCAGAGTATTCCTGAAGTATGTCTAATAAGGCCGGGACTGAGACACTTGGTTTTTGGCACATAATAAGGGCATCGTCCGCATATAAGCTGGCTTTGTGGCTAACCTGGGCGATTTCCACCTCCATTATAAGGGGAGAAGTCCTTATCAACTCCACCAGGGGATCGATACACAGATCGAAGATTAATGGCGAAAGCGGGCATCCCTGCCTAGTACCATTGGAGATTGAAAAGGAGTGTGATAAGAAACCTGAGGAATAGACAACAGCAGAGGGTGAGGTGTATAACGAAGTAATTGCCTTGAAAATTGGGCCAGGTAGCCCAAATTTACGAAGGACCTCTCGTAAGTAAGCCCAACTGATACGGTCAAAAGCTTTCTCTCCATCGAGAGAAAGCAGGACCGATGGGGATTTGTCTTTACTTAGGAATTGTAGGACGTTGAGAACTCATCATATTCCATCCCTAGTCTGCTGCCCCTTAACAAATCCCACTTGATCAGGATTGATAAGGGATGGGAGAACTGCATTCACCCTGTTGGCAATAATTTTTGCAAAGAGTTTAATATCTGAGTTAAGTAGGGAAATCAGACGGTAGTTGGACATGATATCTGACGGCTTGCCAGGTTTAGGGATAGTGACAATTGTGGCCGCCAACATTTCTGCCGGGGGAGAGTTCACATTAGTGAAGGAATTAAAGGTATCCAGGAGATAATTATTAAGGGGTATTTGGAAAAGTTTATAATATTCGTTATTTAGCCCATCCGGACCTGGGGACTTATTCAGTTTAGATTGATTAATGGCACGTTGGAGTTCCTGTAAAGTGATAGGGGAATTAAGGGAGGTTAGTTGGGCATCCGACACCTTATGTAAGGACAGTTTACTCAAAAAAGACTGGATATTCGGAATCTGCACAGGTGGGAGTGAAGGGTCATCTTTAAGATTATATAGTGCCTGATAGTGGGCAAAAGAGTTCACAGTATCTTGTGGGTTCATAATCTTTCGATTGTTCACTGTGAGCAAGGTTATTTTAGATTTGGCTTGAAGTTGCTTAACCCTGCGGGCCAACAATTTCCCTGGGCGATCTCCCTGCATATAGAAGGCTATGTCTACACTGCACAAAAAAAAAGTCAGTTTTTTCAGCGTTTTTCATTTTCTAAAAACGCTGGAAAAACTACTGTAAGGCCCGGTTCACACGGTTTATTCAAGCCGTAATTGCGAGCCGGATTTCGCTCGTAATTCCGGCTTGAATAAGGGGCGGGTGCGGGGGCGCTGCCCGCCGGCCCCATAGACTTGCATTATCCACGGCGCGTATTGCGCCTGGATAATGTGCAGGTCACTTTCTCCCCGCCTGGCGGATTCGCCGAGCGGGTCGGAGCGACGGAATCCACTGTTCTCTATGAGAACTGTGGATTGCCATAATGACTGCGACAGATTGGAGCCGTACTGAAGTACAAATCCGGCGCGCAGTACGGCTCCAATCTGCGCCGAAATAAGCCGTGTGAACATGGCCTAATCATCTCCCATAGACTTCTAATGTAAAACCCTCCTGCTGTCTCCACTGAGCTTTTTTCTGCTCGTTTTTTTTTACTGGTCGTATTTTGCAACATGCTCTAAAAAACGCCAGAGCAGGGCAGAAAAGTGACTACTGGAGGCTATGGACAGCGCCGGTCATCTTTTGCCGCGATTTTTCAATGAAAACCCTCCCAGAGACCCAAGTACCATCTATAATGGGTGGTAACAAAGGTTAATCCTTATCAAATCTGCATACAAGTGTCTTATGTGTCCTTTTTTGTACCTTTTGTAATAAAATGATCACGCTTTGGTCGCTAACGATTTTTGCACAATTCATATTTTTTTCGCTAAAAATACGTTACAGATTTTGGTATCAGAATAATTTTTTTTTTTTTAAAGATTTTGATGCTAAAATCCTTTTCTAAACATATTTTGTCGATAATAAAGTTCTCGCTACTGACGCTTAAAATACGTTTTTTCAGGATTTTGCCGCCAGAATCCGTTTTTTAGCACTAAAATATATAAATATTTTTTTTTACAGATTTTGACTCTAATAACATTAACTCGCTTCTGACGCCAGAAACACGTTTTTTTTTTATGGATGTTGGCGCAAGAATCCGTTTTTTTTAAAATTTTTTTGGCGCAATAACGTTATTTTCCCCTTTGACCCAAAAAATATTTTTTTTTTTAACGGATTTTGGAGAAAGGAATTTCCTTTTTTTTTTTTACTTTTTTGGCACAAAAAAAATTTTTTTTTAAAAGATTCCTGGCCTAATAACTTTACCCTTTTTCTGCCCGGCAAAAATACTTTTTTGTTTTTTTTTTTACAGTTTTTGGCAAAAATTTAAAGTGATCTCCCCTTCTAAATACAAAATTTTTTTTTTTACAAAAATTTCCCCCCAAAAATGCTTTTTTTGGGGTTTTTTTGCCACTAAATTTCCTTTTTTAAACAGTTTTTGGGATGCCCCTTAAAAGTTACTTGCTGTATGGAAAGATAATGGGGGGTTTTTTAAAATTTTTTGGGGTGCAAGAATCGGGTGAAAAATTTTAAAAAAGTACCCAGCAAAAAAGGGGAACCAAAATTTTGCCACAATGGGTTTACAGTATCTAAATAAGTGACAACTTAACTTTCCCTAACTCCCCCTGTAGGGTGTAGTTTAAACATCCAATGGTTTAAATTTTGTCCCATACATTAAAAAGAAAGAGCAAAGCCCTTTTTCAAAAAAAAAAAAAAACGCCCAAAAAACTGACGTTTTTTCAGCTGCTTTTGACAGGCAAATGGACCCGAAAACCCATTTCCTAATGTTTTTTTGTAATTCGTTTTTTAGGGGCCCTTTTTTTTCCACTGTAGGGGGGAAAAGACCCAAGTTTTCAAAAGAAGATTCATATTTGTAAAGGGTTAATTAGTTGTAGTTTTCTCTTGAGGGGGGTAGTTTTTTTCAAAATTTGATGAGAAAGGGGGGTTTTTTAGCAAGGCATCTGCGGGCCTGGATATTCCCTTCAGGGTCGGGGCTCCCGGGCACCCCCCCCCCTATGATCTCCGCAGGTCGGGGCTTTCCCGGGCACCTCTTCCCCCAAGGGTCCCTGCAGGGTTTGGGCCTCCCCGGGCACCCCCCCTATGACTCCGGGAGGGGCGGGTTTTTCCCGGGCACCTCTCCCCCATGACCCCCGCAGGGGGGCGGTCCCCGGTTTACCTTTCCCCAAAGATCCCTGCAGGGGCCCGGGTCTCTCCCCACCTCTCCCCCTATGCCCCTCAGGGGCGGGTTTTCCCCTCGCCCCCTCCCCTATGAATTTCCCGGGGAGGGGCGGGGCCCCCGGTCCCCCTCTCCCCCATGATTCCCTGGGAGGGGTGGGGCCTCCGGCACCTTCCCCTATGATTCCCTGGGTCGGGCCCCCGGGTCACCTCCCCCCTATGTTCCCTGCAGGTCGGGTTCTCCCGGTCACCTCTCCCCCTCTCCTCAGGTGGGTCCCCCGGGTCACCTCTCCCCTAATTCCCTGGGGGGTGGGGGTCTCCCGGTCCCCCCTCCCCCTATGATTCCTCGGGGTCGGTCCCCCGGGTCACCCTCCCCTAGATTCCCAGCAGGGTCGGGTCTCCCGTCGCCTCTCCCCTATGATCTCCTGCGGTCGGGTTCCCGGCCCCCTCCCCCCTAGTTTTTCCTGCAGGGTCGGGCTCCCGGTCACCTCTCCCATCTCTCCGCAGGGCGGTTCCCGGGTCACCTCTCCCCTACTCTCCTGCAGGCCCGGGTCTCCCGGCCCTCTCCCCTATGATTTTCCTGAAAGGGTGGGGTCTCCCGTCACCTTTCCCCCCAGGGTTTCCTCAAGGTCGGTTTCCCGGTCACCTCTCCCCTGGTTTCCTCAGGGTCGGGTCCCCGGTCACCCTCCCCTAGGGGTTTCCTGAAAGGGTCGGGTCCCCCGGGTCCCCTCTCCCCTGGGTTTTCCTGCAGGGTGGGGCCTCCCGTCACCTCCCCCCCCTATGCCTCCTGCAGGGTCGGGTCCCCGGTCACCTCCCCCCTATATTCCTGCGGGGTGGGGTCCCCGCACCTCCCCCTATGATCTCCTGCAGGGTCGGGCCTCCCGGTCACCTCTCCCCTATGATCTCCTGCAGGGTCGGGTCTCCCGGTCACCTCTCCCCTATGATTCCCTGCAGGGTCGGGTCTCCCGGTCACCTCTCCCCTATGATCTCCTGCAGGGTCGGGTCTCCCGGTCACCTCTCCCCTATGCTCTCCTGCAGGGTCGGGTCTCCCGGTCACCTCTCCCCTATGCTCTCCTGCAGGGTCGGGTCTCCCGGTCACCTCTCCCCTTTAACCTCCGCGGTCGGGTCTCCGGCCCACCTTTCCCCTATGATTCCCTGCAGGGTCGGGTCTCTCGGTCACCTCTCCCCTATGCTCTCCTGCAGGGTCGGGTCTCCCAGTCACCTCTCCCCTATGATTCCCCGCGGGTCGGTCCCCCCGGTCACCCCCCTCCCTATGCTCTCCTCGGGGCCCGGGGTCTCCCGGTCACCCCCCCCATGCTCTCCTGCAGGGTCGGGCCCCCGGTCACCCTCCCCTATATTCCTGCGGGGTCGGGTCCCCGGGTCACCCTTCCCCATGTTCCTGCAGGGTGGGTCCCCGGTCCCCTTTCCCCCCTATGATTCCCTGCAGGGTGGGTCTTTTGGTCCCCTTTCCCCCTAGGATTCCTGCAGGGTGGGGTTTCCCCCTCACCTCTCCCCTATGTTTCCTTTTGCAGGGTGGGGTCCCCGGCACCTCCCCCCTATGATCCGCGGGGGGGGTCTCTGGGTCACCCTCCCCTATATCCCGCGGGGTCGGTTTTTCCCCCGGGGTCCCTCTCCCCTAGACCCCCCTGCGGGGTCGGGTCCCCCGGTCCCTCCTCCCTATGCTCTTGCAGGGGGGGTCTCCCGGTCCCCTCCCCCCTATCTCTCCTGCAGGGTGGGGTCCCCCGGTCCCCTCTCCCCTATGATTCCGCAGGTGGGGTCTCCCGGTCCCTCCCCCCCTTGATCTCCTGAAACCCCGGGTCTCCCGGTCACCTCCCCCTAGATCTCCTGGGGGGCGGGTCCCCCGGGTCACCTCCCCCTAGGATTCCCTGGGGGTCGGGTCCTCGGTCCCCTTTCCCCCATATCCCTGCGGGGTCGGGTCCCCCTCACCTCTCCCTATCCCCTTCCTGCAGGGTGGGGCCCCTCCGGTCACCTCTCCCTATGCCCCCTCCTGCAGGGTGGGGTTCCCGGTCACCCCCCCTATGATCTCCTGCGGGGCCCGGGGTCCCCCCGGTCACCTCTCCCCTATGATCTCCTGCAGGGTCGGGTCTCCCGGTCACCTCTCCCCTATGATCTCCTGCAGGGTCGGGTCTCCCGGTCACCTCTCCCCTATGATTCCCTGCAGGGTCGGGTCTCCCGGTCACCTCTCCCCTATATCTCCCGGGGTCGGGTCCCCCCGGTACCTCTCCTCTATGATCCCCTTTCAGGGACGGGTCTCTCGGTCACCTCTCCCCTATCTATCCCTGCGGGGTCGGGTCTCCCGGTCCCCTCTCCCCTATGCTCTCCTGCAGGTCGGGCCTCCGGTCACCCCCCCCCCCTATCCCTCCTCAGGGTCGGGTCCCCCGGCACCTCCCCCCTAGATCTCCTAGGCCGGGTCTCCCGGTCCCCTCCCCCCTATGATTCCCTGCAGGGTGGGGTCCTTGGTCACCTCTCCCTATGATTCCCGCAGGGTCGGGTCCCCCGGTCCCCTCTCCCCTATGTTTCCCCTGCAGGGTGGGTCTCCCAGTCCCTCTCCCCTATAATTCCTGCAGGGTCGGGTTCCGGCACCTCTCCCCTATGATTCCCTGCAGGGTCGGGTCTCCCGGTACCTTCCCCTATGTTTCCCTGCGGGTGGCCCCCGGGTCCCCTCCCCCTATGATTCCCGCAGGGTGGGGGTCTCCCGGTCACCTCTCCCAAATTCCTGCGGGGTGGGCCCCCCCCGGGTACCTCTTCCCATGTCTCCTGCGGGGGGGGTTCCCCCGGGCCCCCTCTCCCCTATGATTCCCTGCAGGGTCGGGTCTCCCGGTCACCTTTCCCCTATGATTCCCTGCAGGCCAGGTCCCCGCCCCTCCCCCTCTATGTTTCCCTGCAGGGTGGGGTCTCCGGTCCCCTCCCCCTGATTCTGCGGGTCGGGTCTCCCGGGTCACCTCCCCCTATGACTCCTGCAGGGGGGGTCCCCTGGGTCACCTCTCCCCTATGATTCCCCTGCAGGGTCGGTCCCCCGGTCACCCTCCTCTTGTTTCCCGCAGGGTCGGGTCCCCCGGGGCCCTCCCCTATGCTTCCTGCGGGTGGGGTCCCCCCGGTCACCCCCCCCTTGGGTTTCCGCGGGTGGGGTCCCCCGGGTCCCCCCTCCCCTATGCTCTCCTGCGGGGGTCGGGCTCCCGGTCACTTCCCCCCTAGCTCTCCTCGGGGTTTGGGGTCTCCGGTCACCTCTCCCCTAGCTCCCTGCAGGGGGGTCTCCCGTCACCTCCCTTAGTTTCCCTGCAGGGCGGGTCTCCCGGTCACCTCCCCCCTAGGATTCCCTCAGGGTCGGGTCCCCGGTCACCTCTCCTCTAGGATTCCCCAGGGTCGGGCCCCCCGGTCCCTCTCCCCTATGTTTCCTGCAGGGTGGGGTCTCCCGGCCCTCCCCCTATGATTCCCTGCAGGGTCGGGTCTCCCGGTCACCTCTCCCCTATGATTCCCTGCAGGGTCGGGTCTCCCGGTCACCTCTCCCCTATGATTCCCTGCAGGGTCGGGTCTCCCGGTCACCTCACCCCTAGATTCCGCGGGGGTGGGGCCCTCCCGGTCACCTCCCCCCTATGATTCCTGAGGGTGGGGTTCTCCCGGTCACCTCTCCTCTATGATTCCCTGCAGGGTCGGGTCTCCCGGTCACCTCTCCCCTATGATTCCCTGCAGGGTCGGGTCTCCCGGTCACCTCTCCCCTATGATTCCCTGCAGGGTCGGGTCTCCCGGTCACCTCTCCCCTATGATTCCCTGCAGGGTCGGGTCTCCCGGTCACCTCTCCCCTATGATTTCCTGCAGGGCCAGGTCTCCCGGTCACCTCTCCTCTATGATTCCCTGCAGGGCCCGGTCCCCCGGGTCCCCTTTCCCCCCTATGACTCCTGCAGGGTCGGGTCCCCCCGGTACCCTCCCCTTTGATCCCCTGAGGGTCGGGTCCCGGTCACCTCTCCCCCTATGATCCCCCGGCCCCTCCCCCTAGTTTCCCGCAGGTTGGTCTCCCGGTCACCTCCCCCTATGACCTCGGTCCCCTCCCCCCTATATTCCCTGCGGGGTGGGTCCCCCGGGGTCACCTCCCCCCTATGATTCCCTGCGGGGTCGGGTCTCCCGGCACCTCTCCTCTTTATTCCCTGCAGGTCGGGTTCCCGTCCCCCCTTTCCCCTATGCCTCCTGCAGGGGGCCCCGGTCACCCTCCCCTATATTTCCTGCGGGGTCGGGTCTCCCGGCACCTCCCCCTATGCTCTCCTCCCGGGTGGGGTCCCCCGGGGTCCCCTCCCCCCTTGCTCTCCTGCGGTCGGGTCTCCCGGCACCTCCCCCCTATGCTCCCCTGCAGGTGGGGCCCCCCCCCGGGCCACCTCTCCCTATGATTCCCCTGCAGGGGGGGGCCCCCCGGTCACCTCTCCCCTAGTTTCCCTCGGGGTCGGTCCCCGGGTCCCCTCTCCTCTATTTTCCCCAGGGTCGGGTCCCCCGGCCCCCTTCCCCTATGATCCCGCAGGGCGGGTCCCCGGGGTCACCTCCCCCCTATATTCCTGAGTTGGGGTCTCCCGGTCACCTCCCCCCCTAGATCCCTGCAGGGTCGGGTCTCCCGGTCACCTTTCCCCTATGATTCCCTGCAGGGTCGGGTCTCCCGGTCACCTATCCCCTATGATTCCCTGCAGGGTCGGGTCTCCCGGTCACCTCTCCCCCTATGATTCCCGCGGGGTCGGCCCCGGTCACCTTCCCCTATGATTCCCTGGGGGGTCGGGTCTCCCGGTCACCCTCCCCATGTTTCCCTCAGGGTGGGTTTTCCCGGGTCACCTCTCCCCCTATGTTCCCTGGGTCGGGTTCCCGGTCACCTCTCCCTAGATTCCCTGCATGTCGGGTCTCCCCCCCCTTTCCCCTAGATTCCCTGCAGGTCGGGTCCCCGGTCACCTCCCCCCTTGATTCCCTGAGGGTCGGGTCCCCCGGTCCCCTTTTCCCCCTATACCCTGCGGGTGGGTCTCCCGGTCACCTCTCCCTATGATTCCCGCGGGGCGGGTTTTCCCGGCCCCTTTCCCCTTGATTCCCCCTGCAGGTGGGGTCTCCCGGCCCCACCTCTCCCCTATGATTCCTGCAGGGTGGCCCTCCCGGTCACCCCCCCCCAGTTTCCCGCAGGTCGGGTCTCCCTCACCTTTCCCCTATGTTTCCCCTGCAGGGGGGGGTCCCCCCGGTCACCTCTCCCCTATGATCTCCTGCAGGGTCGGGTCTCCCGGTCACCTCTCCCCCATGATTCCCTGCAGGGTCGGGTCTCCCGGTCACCTCTCCCCGATGATTCCAGCAGGGTCGGGTCTCCCGGGCACCTCTCCCCCTTTGATTCCTCCCAGGGTGGGGTTCTCCCGGTCACCTCCCCCCCCTATGATCTCCAGAAAGGGCCGGTCTCCCGGCCCACCCCCTTCCCCTATGATCTCCTGCGGGGCCGGGTCCCCCCCCGGGTTTCCCCGGGTTTTCCCCCGCCCCCGTCCCTCCCAGGCCAGCGCGCGCGCCCCACGGGGTTTAAAAGGACAGTGGGTGGGGCAACCCGTCAGACAACATCCAATCATCAGGCAGCGGGCGGGGCCAGCATGCAGACGGCAGCCAATCAGCAGGCGGACGGAAGTGACCAATGAGACGCAGGATTACAAGCGTAACCAGGAAGTGGGGCGCTGTGCCGGCGGCTGCTGCTGCATGTCCGGGGAGAGGGCCCCCGCCCGCCGCCCCCGAGGGAAAAGGGTACCTGCCCGCCCCCCGGGGGAACACCCCGCCCCCGGTAACCGCTTTCCTGGGGACTGCGCCGCTGTCCTGGACTACTGCGACTTTATGATGCCTAATGTGCAATGGGACGGGGAGTCCGCGCGTTTTTTCTCCCGGGAGGGGGGAAGAGTTGCCGGGTATCGGGAGAAGTTAGTGGCTGCTGTGGTGGAGACTGATGACAGCTTCCCCTCACCCTGCGGTACTGCCCATAAGGGCACAGGTGGAGCAGGGGGGGGCCTAAAAAGGCTGCTCTTTCGTTCCCAAAAAGGGGTCCTAAGGGGAAAGTTGGGGAGGGAGGTGGGGGCCCGGCCCGGCTGGGGGAGGAGGAGGTGGCGGCGGTTTGCTTGTGGGAGGCCCGGGGGGTGGCGGCGGCTGTTGGGGAGGAGGAGGTGGCGGGGGGCTGCTTGTGGGGGAAGGAGGTGGCGGGGGGTTTGCTTGTGGAGGAGGGAAAGGGGGGCGGGGGGCTGTTTTGTGGAGGCCGGAGGTGGGGGCGGCTGCTTGTGGGAGGAGGGAGGTGGCGGGGGTTGTTTGTGGAGGAGGGGAGGTGGCGGCGGCTGTTTTGGGGAGGACGGAGGTGGGGGGGGTTTGTTTTGGGGGGAGGGAAGGTGGGGGGCGGCGGCTGGGGGGACGGAGGGGGCGGCGGCGGGGGACGGAGGGTGGGGGGGCTGGGGGGGAGGGGGGGCGTTGCTTGTGGAGGACGGGGGGCCGTCTGCTTGTGGAGGACGGAGGGGCGGCGTCTGTGGAGGACGGAGGTGGCGGCGTCTGCTGGTGGAGGACGGAGGTGGCGGCGTCTGCTTGTGGAGGACGGAGGTGGCGGCGTCTGCTTGTGGAGGACGGAGGTGGCGGCGGCTGCTTGTGGAGGACGGAGGTGGCGGCGGCTGGCTGCTGCTGGGGGGACGGGGTGGCGGCGGACGGTGCTGCTAGCGGGTGGGGACGGAGGTGGCCACTGAAGCTCTCCCCAGTGCTACTGATTGCATTGAGTTTGTAGGGTGGCCGCTGCTCTCGTTAGGGTTGGTCTGAAGTTTCTGACACGTGTAGATCTGCACAGGCGGCCGCGCCGTTAACCGACGTACTCAGATTCCTTCATCTCCAAAAGTCTGCAGCTGCCACGTCATCCATCAGGTCTGGGGCTGCGTGTCGTAGAGCAGGAGGAGCTGAGCGCAGTCATATATTGTTTGTGGGGGTTAAAAAAAATTCTGCACAATCTGTAATCTATTCATTTACATTTTTGCTTTTTCTTTTTAGAGTCCAGTGGGCGGAGTTATCGGTATGCACAGTGAAGCTGTCAATCACTGATGAGACCTCCTACTGGACTCCTTAAAAAAGAATAAGCAGAAATTTTAATGAATAAATTATAGATTGTGCTGAATTTTTTTTTTAACATACAAAACTTTTGGTTGGGGTTTTAGGATGAACATAAAATTTCTTGAAACATTTTTTTTCAAATCCACTAAATGAACCGATCTCTTCCCTTTAGATGCATGTGTCCAGCAAGTTTTGCAAAAAGTATTGAAACACTGAACAGTTTGATCTACAAGGAGCTTAATGGCAAAATACATAAGTGTTTGATCCTTGAATCGCCCAATACATTTAGAGAATCAATTTGAATTGGGATTTAAACAGTCCTCCTCATCGTGCTGTTCACATTGTGACCTCATGAGATCAAGACAACACCTTACAGTTGATCAACAGAACCTCGCCAATGGGAGCCATCAAGCAGGATGCTCTCAGACGGAAGTGGCCCCTGAGCTTAGAGTGTCTCAGGTTGTCATCATCAGCAGGTTTCATCAGAGAGACTAGAAGAGACCTGAAAGGCAAAGACGTGGACGTCCTTTGGCTCCGTCACACACTGATGACCGCTTCATTGTAACCAATGCCCTGCGGATCGGATGGTGAATGCCGCACAACTCCAGGCATGTTTAGGGGAGGTGAGAGGCACCAAGTGTCATGTCAGACCATTCATAAGTATTTACACCAGTGTGGTCTGCGTGTTAGACAACATGACCCCACCACCAGGCACCATCGTCTTGCATGGGCCAGGGGGCATCCTCAGTGCTGTTCAGTGATGACAGTCTATTCACTCTGAGCAGAAATGATGGCCGCCAACGATGCTGGAGACATCAAAGAGCGCTGTGCACCAGTCAGGTCAGGTACCCTTGCCAGTCGTCTAGCATGCAGACCATGCTGATGTAAATGGTGACAGAAGGTCTGATGTGATAGTTGGTGCCTCTCACCTCCCTTAAACGTGCCTGGAGTTATGCTGCATTCATCACCTGGTTCTGCAGCGCATTGATTACAATGAAGCGGTCATCAGTGCGTGATGGAGACCGAGGACGTCCACTTCTTTGCCTTTCTGTGACTCTTCCAGTCTCTCTGATGAAACCTGCTGATGATGACAATCTGAGACACTCTAAGCTCAGTGGCCACTTCCGTCTGAGAGCATCCTGCTTGATGGCTCCCATTGGCGAGGTACTGTTGATCAACTGTAAGGTGATCGTGCTGTTCACAATGTGAACAGCACGATGAGGAGGACTGTTTAAATCCCAATTCAAATTGATTCTCTAAATGTATTGGGCGATTCAGGGATCAAACACTTATCTCTGATACAACCTGCTGATGACATTCTAAGGTCACTGGTTACTTCTGTCCGAGAGCATCGTGCTTGAAGCCTCCCAGTAGCGAGGTACTGGGAGAGTCAGGGAACAAACACCTGTTGAGAATTATGCCATTAAAGGGGTTTTGCGACGAAGTGAGTTCCTTACTCCTTATCAGCTCACGGGAGAATATAAACAAATCATGCTGAGTCATGAAGCTGCAGGGGTGAGGAGGGAGGGGTGAGCAGAGAGCGAGGAAGAAGGGAGCGTCTCAAAAGTTAACTCAAATAATAACATTACAACAGTGGATTCTCTATACAGCAGACAGACTCATTTACTGCACTTTCTCCACAGCCCCTTGAAAGCTCAGTCATGTTCCCTGTCATCAGATAAGAAGTGCAAACACGCAAGCGCGACCAGATCAGCTCCTGTCAGTGTCCTGGTCGTGTCTAATGTAAACTTTCAGGAAACTAAGGGGGACTGAGCAATGCTGTAGCTCTCACAGGCTTCACTTTTTGTAATCACATATATTTAGAAAAGTGATTAAATACCCATTTTGGAGGATCCCACGTCAACATTACATCATGGCAAAACCCCTTTAAGCTCCTTGCTAGAAAGTCCTGAAACATTGAGCAGTCAGACATGTGCATCCAAAGGGAAATGAGGGTCACCAAGTGTCACGTTCATTTAAGAAACTTGAATGTGAATCCTGAAACTTCAACCCAGTGATTGACAGCTAGAACTGCAGAGTTTCCCCAGCAGTTCATCATCAGATCTCGCATGGAGCGAGGCAGCTAAAAGCTGGGTTGTGCCGTCTCCGAACAGCCGTCTGATGCACCAGCGAGTACGGGGCATTGGTTGTATTGTAATTACAGCTGCTTTTAACAAGTCATGTTTCTCTACCACGCTCTTGCTGCTCCTATAACTGCAGCAGCCGATCACTGCTTGTAGTCGTGCCGTGTCGGTACCAGGGCTGTGGAGACGGCAAGCCAAAGCCCCGACTCCTCAATTTCCCAAACCTTCGACTCCTGACTCCCTCATACATGGCGCATGTTTAAGTGATAACTTTACTGTAGTAAAATGGTAACATCAAGGGTGTTTATCACCTTATGATACAACAATCAAGCTATTTAGGTAGAACAGACACTGACAAGCAAAAGGGTAACAATGTTTTGATCTTTTGAATGTGTAGAAGGGATCAGATTTTGGTCAAGATATGCTTGAATCTGATCCAGAGCCCAGAAGGGTTCAGGCAGAGCTGAAAACCAAAGGTGGATTTCCCAAATACTAACAAAATAATACAAATTAACATTTAGATTTTTAGAAGCAAAACAGTAACAATGCAGTTACAGGAAAGAATCTGCAGAACTAAGCAGATGCTAAATACTTGCAAGTCACATTTATGTGTAAGATCGGTAAGATGACTGTATATAAAATTGCTCTTTGCACTGCATCAAACCGGACCAACTTATTATATATTTTGGGAGTCGGTCCATTTTATGACGACTCCGACTCCTGCAAAATAGGCTCCGACTCCACAGCCCTGGTCGGTACCACTGAGGTTTTCTAAAAAGAAACCAAAAAAAACATGGGGTTGGACAACCGCTAGTAACCATGCACAGTTCTCGGTGGGTATCGTAGGGCTCACTATAACACCCAACATGCAGATGTCTTTGTTTGGTCGTTCTGAAGACTGTGAGGAATAGTAACTTTAGACTGGAGCTTCAAATATGAGTAAATCTAAAATTTGGTAGCAGCGATAATAGGAAGTGCAACCAAATTGGTTTCTTTTAACATTTAATATCCGCAGTAAACTACTTTTATTTTTTCCCTAGAGGACTTGAACATGCAATTGTTTAACCACTCGTACAGTACACTGCAATTCTAAAGTATTGCAGTGTATTGTGCTCTTACAATTCTAATTGGTGTAGTAACGTGGCCTACCTTGGGGCTTTTATTAGACCTCTGGCTGCCAAGTCACATGCTCAGCACCCTGCAGTTTCCTCTCGGGGTTTAATCAGGAGGTCCTGTTTTAACATATGAGGTGCCATGGTTACTGTTGACTGCGGCATCTATGTGGTTCAGAGTCTTAAACAAGTGAGTGACCGCTTGTGAGCCGCCCCATGCTTCTTTTCCTCATGCTTATATACAGTACATGTACCTCAAATGTAGGGAATGGGTTGACTCGACTTGTATTAAAGGGGTTGTCTCATTACATTGATTCATGTTACCTCAGTCCTGTTTTCTTGGTTTCATTTGAAATTCAGGGGGTGTTTACTGGCTTCTATTAGACTGCAGTAGAAGCCAGGACACTTTGCAATAAGTGTCCATTAACAGTGTCCTACCTATTCCTAGATATCCCCTCTTGTATGGGCTGCATCAGCTCCTCAGGTCACTATAGCTACAGACCTGTTATCTCTCTCCTAAATGGCTGCCAGCGCTGGTTGCTATAGCTACAGATCTGTTTGATCCCTCCTGATAGGCTGCCAGCGCTGGTTGCTATAGCTACAGACATGGTGTCCTCAGCAGCTCATCACTGCAGGCCAGTAGAAAATGAGAAAACAGGTCTGACCTAAGATGAATTGAGGTAGTAAGACAAGCCCTTTAAAGGGGTTGTATCATTTCATTAAATGGTCTTCAGAATAAGGGGACAGTGAAAACAAGCTTGCAACTTTGCAATTAGATGTCATTAGCAGAGCTGTCTTATCACAGTTTTCCTTATCTTCTGTTTACACTGTTCTCCAGTCCTGGTCGGATCCCTCCTCCTTGCATTTCACTAGCTGAGAGCTCATTTATGTTCTGTTCGGGCCCCGGTCGTATTCACAGGAGCGAGCATTCCTGCGTCTCTCACTCAGAGTAAGGGACCGGCACATTTTCACTCTGCACAGCCAGAAGAAACAGAATAACACTGCAGGGCTTCAACAATCAGGAAACAGCACAATTGTGTGTCGACCCCTGCCTGACTCAGTTAGGAGCCGTAGCAATTTCGCTCTGCACACCCAGCAGAAACAGACTGCAGCAGATTCTACAATCAGAAAACAATAACAGTTGTGTCTCGGTGCCTAACTCTCCTGCATAGAAGGGAGATCTGTGCCGTTCATAGAAAGCTGGATTCAACTGTAACAAATCTCCAGCTGTGAGAGGAGAAGAGATAAGTGCTCAGTCTAGATTGAATGCAGCCTGTGGTATGTATACAGCTCTTACAAAATAAGACTGCATAGGGAGAGACACAGTGACTGGGGCGGGGGTCTCAGGAGCCAGCATGAACAGTGAAGGGGGGATGATGTCTCCCAGCTGGGAGGGGAAGAGACGCCCCTGCATTTCTAGAGTTGAGAAGCTGAGAGCAGTATGAATCAGCCGAACTAAAGAAGCGATACATCCCCTTTAAAGTCTGTAGTGGGAACAGCCGTGGATCATAATTGTAGGACCCATATTAATGAAAAGACTTGGACGTCTCCTTGTTTTAAATCCGTTCTGGGTTATGGCTTCCCAAGCTGCGTGTGAAAAGGTGGAGGTGGGAACCAACTCTAAAGGGCGTCTGTCCCAAGAGTTCTTGTAGTTGTGAGACCTGTGATATTCCCTACCCAGGAAAAGTAAAAGATGCCCCAACCATACTGCCCAACCTGATCCTCCAGCTGCCCATTGGGGTTGTGGTGCTTTGGTCTTCTAAGTCTGCTTCAGACTATAGCCACCGGATGAGCCACCTTAGCTTATCCGACTGGCCTATAGAGCATACGCATGGAAATCTATGAGCAGATCAGTAAAATGGGTCACAGGCACCGAGCCACAGGCAGCTTCAGACTGGGAGTGGTTCTAACGTAGTTATTGGCTTCTCGGCTCTGCTATTCCTGTAACAGTGACACGACTGTAGGTTTATAATCTGTAGTGCAATATACACAAAAAAAGGGGGCATTAATTACTCAAAGAAAAAACAGCAACACGGCCATACTCACTGCTAGAAAGCTGAGATGAGACTGAACACAGCACAGAGGCAGCACAGGCCCCCATGCTATTTAAGAAAAAGACCTAGGTGCAGTTAATTGGTGGTAGCCCATACATCTCACCACCAGGGAGACAGAAAACTACACCTTAAAGGGATTGTCTCACTACATTGATTCATCTTACCTCAGTCCTGTTTTCTTGGTTTCATTTTGAATTCAGGGGCGTGTTTACTGGCTTCTACTATGCTGCAGTAGAAGCCAGGTCTGTAGCTATAGCAACCAGTGCTGGCAGCCTATCAGGAGAGATCAAAACAGGTCTGTAGCTATAGTGACCTGAGTAGCTGATGCAGCCCATACAAGAGGGGATATCTAGGAATAAGTAGGACCCCTGTTAATGGACACATATTGCAAAGTGACTGTTTTTGCAGAGATTTTAACATAACATCTCACCACCTGGTGTGAAGACAACCCCTTTAAATTGGCATATGTTCACATAGCATGCAAAAAAGCCACAGTACCATAGTTTGGGAGACTATACAAATGCAAAAATACCCGTAAGACAGCCGCTCGCACACCTTCCATGCATGAGGGGGGCGGCTTCTGGTATTCTACTGGCATCCAATCCACGGTACTGTTGGGCAAAAAAAACTTTTTTCACATACTGAAAAAACATCAAATATGAGGTATTGGTTAATACAATGGCCATTATATTGTAAGCCTGCAAGCCTCTTCACGGCTCCTCATCTATTGCAGGTCCATACACTCCCTTAAAATCACAATATGCACAAAAAAAGGAATTACTTAAAGAAAAAACTTTTTTGTTTTTTTGCATGCTATGTGAATAGATATCAACTTAAAGTGCAGTTTTCTGTCCACCTAGTGGTGAGATGTATGGGTTACCATCAATTAACTGCACCTGGGTATTTTTTTTTTTTTTAAATAGCATGAAGGCTTGTGCTGCCTCTGCGCTGTGTTCAGTCTCATCTCCGCTTTCTAGCAGTGAGTATGGCAATGTTTCCGTTTTTTCTTATAATCTGTAGTGCACAAGGCTGCAGAGCTCTAAGGCTGGATCCACACAGCAGCAGACAAAAAAACGTCCGATAGTTGACCGTTTTTTTTGTCCAATGCACGACCGCGGTTTTTGTCACGTTTTGCGCAAAAACTGCGGCCGGTTTTAGCTTTTTTTTCCGTCGTCTCTACAATTGACTGGACGGGAAACTGGTAGAAAGACACCAGGCGACGGCCGTTTTTACAACGTATTCCTAAAACCGCCGGCGCCAGAAAACGATGGGGGAAAAAAACCGACCTGTGTAAATTTCACAAATAAGAAGCCGTTACAAACGGCAAATGGCGTCCATAAATCTTACAGGTCGTTTTTTTTCTTCTAAAGTCTATAGGCTGCCTGAACGATCGTATTTTCAGCGGTTTTAGAATCCTAAAACTGCTGAAAATATGTCATTTTATATACTGTGTGGAAATAGCTTAGGGGTTAAAACTTGTCATTAACTTAGATAAACAAGCTCCTGTGCTGGAGACAAAACTCAGGGAGGGAGTGGTTCATCATGGTTGGACAACAACAGCTTGGAGCAATCAGATTAAAGAGAGCAGAAAGAGGTGGTCGGTAACCAAAAGAAAGTTGTGTATACTAGCTGCAGATAAAATCTGTATCTTCGGAACAGAGCAAAATCGTAACAGCAGTGTATGTGGTAACAGTCTTTAATGACATTTTCCTACATGTTAAAAGCTAATCATTCTGGTGAGAACTTCTTTAAGTTACGACGGTTGTTGCGTTTAATGACTTTTGGTTGTTTAGCTTTAAAGAGGACCTGTTACATAGTTTTTGCTCCCCTTGCTGAGGACACAGCAGTGCAGGCCT